>PVIH01010417.1:0-75512 GCA_004025045.1 Sigmodon hispidus | reverse complement strand
CCGATCCTAGTTCTGACAGCCCCAAGATTCCCGATCAGGTTTCAATCACGCGTCCGTGATTTCCCCGATCCTCTGCCTTTATCTACAGGCAGAGCTCCTGCTTTACGCAGGTCTCACTCTATTCCCAGTGAGACTTATCCGGCTAGCCCCCCTGCTTACCACAGTTCTGAATCCTGCGTGGGAGAGTTTTTTCTCTCTCTCTCTCCCCGTCCGGGCCACCAGCTGCGCCGCGCCCAATCCCGTCCAGCAGGAAAACACACAGCACCAGGATTCTTCTGTGGTAATTGACCAGGTCCTTTATTGTTACAGATACTTCTTGCAGTAGTAGCCCCTTGCAGTAGTTCTTTCCTACTCTCCCAACCTGTGCAGCCAGTTTTAAGCTCAAGTCCTTCACTCAGCTAATGCCGCGTGGGCCTTCACCATAGGGCCACGCACACGGAAGCAAGCTAGTCAATTCAGCACATCCCATGGATGGAGTTAATTATTACTAGAAGCATTCGCCATCAGGAAGGCGGAGTACAGGAGCCAGCGCCATCTTTAAGGTGTGGCAGCTCCCAACAATGACACAGGCTTGAAAAACCTGGTTCAATGTGCATTAATGACTGAGATAGAGTGGGTTCTTTCTGGTCAAACAATGGCTGTGTCCCCAGTTAGGGCTGGCTGTCACACTATGAGTAGGAAAGGGGCTTCATCCTGAAACTGCCAGTCTATACTAAAAACAAAACCAGTAAAGAAGCTGGGTTTTTATTTTTATAGTGTTTTATTTTTTTGAGAAGGGTTTCTCTGTATAGCCCTAAGTGTTCTGGAAACAGCTCCATAGACCAGGCTGGTCTCATACTCAGAGATCCCCCTGCCTCTGCCTCCTGAATGCTGGGGTTACATGCTGGTACCATCAAACCTGTTAGGTCTCAAATCCAAGAAGGATGACTAACTCTGGTATTTATTAACATATCAAAGTCAGCTAGGTTCTCCCAGCATTCCTCAGTCTCTACTTGTTACAGTTCCCTCGCAGATGGCGTACCACACCCGCTACCCTGGACTCTCAGGTTCTTTTCTCCTAGCTCCTGTGGCCCCTATAAAACTCAGCTACTCCGGTATGTCAATCTCTCCATTGATAGCTCTTCTTCTGCTGTTCCTTCCAACCTCCCCTCACATGGCTCAGGGTTAAATCCACTCTGGACTCTCCCAGATGTCTCTGCCTCTGGCTATGCTCTCTCTCTCTCTGATCTATAAGAAACCTCCTCCACCATACCTAGGAGCAGTCATGTCCAGCTAAAGTACAGTCTTAAAAAAGATAAAACAAAATTCTCGCAAAACATTTGCAGGAGCTGGAAGCCTTACCAGCTGCCTTCTGCAGTTTCCTGATTTAATTTCCCCCTTTCCAACATGTACAGATTGCTCTAAAAACTGCTTTGTAATAGCTTTTTCGACAAGAAGGAACTCAGAAACAAATAAACTCAGATCTGTTTAGTTTTGAGTTTTTTTGCCTGAGGACTAGAAGACACTTCTAGGTAGGATCTTGCTGACTTTTGACAACCTGTTGCAGATCCTGTCTGCCTGGCCCGGGATCTGAGAACCTGAAAGAATGGGCTGTACTTACTTTAGTTTCTATGTACTTTTATATAGGAATGTAACAAAAAAAAATGACCCAAAGTAGTTTATTTGTGTTCAGAAAAACATGTAAATAAATACCAGTATGCACATACTAAATATTAACGGAGCAGCCCTTTCCTGGAACTTTCTCTGGACAGACAATTGCCTGGCACATACCATAGATTTTATCTGGGAAAGCACAAAAGCAAGACAGAGTCCATATTCAGATTCAGGGTACCCTGACCAGATTGAGTTCTATAGCTATATTCTGACATCAACAAGAAGAAACATGTCTTATAAAATAAATGTAAATGTTTGTCACCAGGAGGCATGAAATCACATCCAAGAACAATCCAGGGAATAAAATGCAGCTGAGGTAAAAGACTCTCTACCTTTTTTTCCTGGACCCTCAAGACATTGTTTATCATATGTCTCTCATTCTTTTGACTGTGTTCTGACATGTCCTCCTTTTTTTTTTATTTGTTTAAATCTTAGAGCATTTATTCATGTTTGGAGACATCGACATCCTAAGAGAACCAGGAAGACATATGATAAGTGCAATGCTAGAATCAAGAGCAGTAGACATGATGCTCTGCCACCAAGACCAAAGACCCACGCTTTTTAAGACATCAGCAATCACTTTTGTTTTCTTGTCCCGAGATTCCAGAAAACTGTTTAATTGGACTGACCCTTCAAACCCCAGTCCAACTATAGGAACACCTGACTCACTCTTGAGGGAGGGGGGACAGAATTGGATTTGGCCAGGAGTGGAGACTGATCCAAGCATTATTGGGTCAGTGGGACCATAGGACTGTCTGCTCCCTGCCCAGGGAGGGGATGGGGAGTTGCAGAGAAGAAAAATGACCAGATGTGGTGGGAGGGGGAAGAGACCTTGAATAAGGATATACAGGGATGGAAAAACAAATTCAGAGGGAAAGCTGAACACAAAGAAAATATATGTGTAGCAATCTTATTTATATTTCCACTCTTGATAAGCCATGCTTATGATTCTTATCCTCTGTATAGTTATTGTTAACTCTTCCGCATTTTAAATTTTTTTTACTGTTTTTTTTTGATAAATACAAAATAAAGAAGGAAGAAAAAAAAACTATGAACCAAAAAAAAATGTTTCTTGTTCTGCTACACGGTAGTCTCGTTCTTTGTATCATGCGAGACTAGACAGTGGCTGCATAAAGGGCTGAGAACTATCAAAATGCTGAAAAGCTCTCAAAATAGGTTTCCCTTGGGGCTATTTTTTTAACAAGGTAATAGCAAGAGTATCTCTAGAAATAGTTCCCCTCTTTTACTTTTTAAAAGTTGTTTTTATAAGAGTGGAGTGTGGTATGTCCTACTAATGTCTGACTTTGTGGGTTATAAGGGATTCTAGTGATGTGCTGAATGTGTCATTCATACCAAAATTTCTTAAAATTTCAGCTAGTAAAATCTAGAGTTTATCAGTTTCCAACTCTATGAGAATACTCATAACAGTAAATGTCTGCAATAAGGAGAAAATGAGGGCTTTGGAGGACAGTAATTAATTTATCTTTGAATGTTGAATAGTTGATATCTTATTATAGAAGAGACTATCGATACTTAAATTATCATATAACCATCTTTGCTTGGGGAACAATATGATTAGCAGTGGGGGCACTCAAGATCTCAGACTCATTGACATAAACAGAAACCTTATTTTCTTCCCAGCTAACCAAAGGGAGCACAGGAGAATGAGGTACAGAAAGCCCAACATGTCTCAGCAGTAACAGACGCATGCATCAGAGACAGGACAGCAAACAGAGCAACTTTGTAGTCATACCCTTCCCCTGAGATCTCAACTCTTCTCCCTCGGTCACTGATTTCTTCCTTTTAACCAGTGCTGGTAGGAGAATCTGTTCTTCCCACATGATGATGTCATCATTCCACTCTCTCCTCTTTCTCAGGCATAGCCTCTGCAGATGCTTTGGAACTTCTTGGTCCATTTTTCATAGGATGAGTCATTCTTTCAGGGTTTTTACCCACTTTCCAGCACTCTGAGGGAAAGATACAAACATAGTCTCAGCTCCACTGAACTGATGGTGTTGGGTCATTCAATTGGCCAGACATAACGTCTCTCCAAAGAACTGTGACACTGAATTATGTTTCCAAAGTGGCCCCAAAATGTTCTGCAACAGTGAGACCATCCTTGCCCAAATTTTAAACATTTATGTATATAAAATAGGAAATAAAATATTTTGAGGAGAGGCTGGAGAAATGGCTCAGCCGTTGAGTACCTCTTCCAGAGGACCCAGGTTCAATTCCCAGCATCCACATGGCAGCTCACAACTGCCTGTAACTCCAGTTCCAGGGAATACAGAACTTTCACACAAACATGCATGCAGTCCAAACACTAATACACATAAAATACAAAAATAAAAATAAATAAAAATGAATAAGACTTATTAAACCGTATTGTGGGTAATAGCCATCCTATCTTCCTCCTCCTTTTTTCAAACATTGTTTAAGTCGTCCATTAGTTCAGTCTGAACTGCTTAACAAAAATTTTCAGTTTTTAGTAAGAAATAAAAATTCAAAGGGTTAACCCATTTTTATTTTTATAAACATAGTTTATTATTACTATTATGATTTTCTAGAAGGAAGAATTTCATCTATATAATGTGTAATAAAAGTAAGAGGAAACAGATCTTTGACTCCTTTTAAAGCTACAGTAACAACCTTTTGTCACAGTTGGCATATCTGTCATGGTTTATCCACTTTTCCTTGTTGAATGACTATCAAAGGTTGAGACACTGTCTGCCCTTGGAGGTGGCCCTTGAGGCCCAATAGCAGCACAGAGGTAGATGCAATTATTGATATCTCCTTTCTTTCAAAAGGGATGGTGGCAGTCTGGCATGCAGCATTAGCATTCTCATATGCCAATTGCTTAACAATAGTATTTCTGCCTCCCCATCAGCCATTAAACAACTGACTATCTGGAGAGGACAAGAAACAAAATGCTGATAGGGCTCAATTGTCTAATATTAGGAAGTTTCTGTCTTTTTTTTTTTTTTTTTTTTTTTTTTACAGAATCTGGTAAGTTATGCCATGTGTCCTCCATCTCAGAAAACAAGGTGTTCCTCTGGGAACAGCAGCACATCATCTTCCCCTCCTGTATCCATTGCAATGTCATGGTCCTCAGGGAGAGGAGGAGATAACAGATGAGGCAGGGGAGTGGCCAGCCAGGGGCTCATCCTTGAACAGACCTGACATTTTAACTTTTGACATTTTTCCACTTGGGCCCTTCTGACCTTGCACCAGGAAAAACAAAACCCTCTTTTTAGCTTGTATGATTTTGTGTGTTTCATTCTTTAGCTCAGACTCATATAAAGAATCTGACATAGTCTTTCTAAATCCTTTGACTTGTCCCCATTTATTGTTTGTATCAAGATATGAACCTATGTCCAAGTCACCCAGAATCGTATCAGAATTCTTTCTCCTTGTCTGTGGGCTTTCACTATTTTCCTTTAACTTGACCCCACACTCTGGCATCTAAAGTGCCCTTTTCAGGAAACCAAAGATTACATTTTGTTATTAAATCCCAATGTTTTTACAGCAGGGCTTTAGATATTGTAGCATCACTCTCTTTAAAGAAATGATGCATCCATCAACTCATTATAAAGGGCCAGTTTTCCTGTCTTTGTCTCATATTAGTCCCTGTTTACCTCTTCCTGTTGGGTCCACTAGTCCTCTTATAACTTTTTATTCAGGTCCCTGACTTAGGTGCCACTTGTTAAATTTTGTCAACCTGTACAGATCCTGGCTGCCTGGCTTGAGATCTGAGGACCTGAAAGTATGGGCTGTGCTATGATGTGATGCTGCAGACCCGAATCTGACTCTTCACCTCTGATCACAGCTGTGCAGTGGCTTCTGCCCCCAGGTCTCACATCAGTATTAGAGAAAGAGCCTCAATCACAGTTTCTGTTCCACTCTCCCAGGCCACATCCATTTCAGAGTCAGGGAAACTGAGGCCAAGCTCTTGCCTCCAGGTTGCTGCTCTGCCTGACTGCCTGTCCTGACTTCCTTCCGTGGTGAACAATGATGTGGACGTGTAAGCCAAATAAACTCCTACCCTTAACTTACTTAGGGTCATGATGTTTTCCACAGCTATAGTGACCCTGACCAAGACTGAGATTCTTTTAGGGAGAGTGGTTCTTAATAATAGCGCATGCCCAGTCCTGACAAGTGCTCAGAGGGGAGCCTGCCATGAGTAGAATATTTACTCACTTAAATATTCTTTATTAGATTATTTTTTATTTTTTTATGGCTTAGATTAGATGGTCCACATATGCTGAGATCTTTAAAGGTGCTTCAGGTTCCACCCTCAGGTTACTCTTTGAACAAGTTAAACAGAAACAAGAGATTGAAAGTCTGGTCTCATGGGCAAAAATATTGCTGTAATTATTTTAAGTACACCAGTGCTCTTCCTTTCAAATAGTTGTTACCAGGGGTCATCTTGGCCACCTGGCAGAACTGTGTTTCCTTCTCCTGTTTGGAGACTAGGGGGCTTAATGGGAGACCAGTGGCTGTGATCCTGTGCTGTCCCTTTGAGCCTCTTCCTAGAGGCATATTCTTTGATATGGAGGTGGACTTAATGACCAGTTGCAAGTCAGGGTTATCGCCTTTTGTTACTGGAATGGTACCTAATAGATGAATAAACATTAGCAAAAACTTTCTAATAAACTCTAAGCTTCAATTATCGTTCAAATTTTCTTCCTCACAGTTGCTAACAAGCCTGGTTAGTATACTACTTACCTCCAGGCATAGGGGAGGCAGGGCTCCCTTAGCAAATTCTATTTTTTGTAACTCAATTACTTCCAAAGCAACTTTATCAGTGAATCCTTCATAGCATCAATTTTATGTCTTCAAGTTTCTCCTGCCTCATTACCATGAAACTGTGCTCAACTTGTAGTTGGATATTTCTTTGGTCTGCCAATTCACAAATAACAACACGAAGACTTCTTATTAACTATGAAAGCTTGGCCTTAGCTTAGACATGTCCCACTAGCTCTTATAACTTAAATTAACATATATTTTTATTAATCTACATTCTACCATAAGATTTTTACCTCTCCCATTCTGTGTGTCCCACTCATTCACCATCTCAATAGCATCTCCTGGGTAAGCATCTCCTCTTCCTCTTTCTGTCCAGAAGTCCCACCTATCTCTCCTGCCTAGTTATTGGCCATTCAGCTTTTTATTACACCAGTCACAGCAATACATCTTCACACAATGTAAAAATATCTCACTACATCAACCAAAATAGAGGTACCCATAACACCTCCCCTCCCACTGAGCCCTCATGGGGTCATTGCATTCTTTTATATCAGACTAACAAGGTAGCATTAGAACTCCAAGGCATTTATTTTGTTATTTTAATGTAATTCTGACACAGTTTTACACGAGATAATTACCGACTTCCAAAGAAGACCTAAAAGTCTTCCAGGCCATCTGCCTCCAACACTGGCAGGCTAACAAAGGCAGGCAGCCCCGTGAGAATCACAGGTCCCAACAGAGACCCAAGGGATAAATGACTGCAGCCACTTGGTAAGCAGCTTGGCAACTCTGACTCTCAATGACTCTGTTGGCATCTCCAGGTCCATTTCCTTCTAACCGAGACAAATGTTTCTGCCCAAAACTCCTTTGTTCCACACTTGTATGCTTCTGTTTCTGCCCAGTCCTACAATATGTTCACTTTTAAGATTTTCTTTTACAATGAGGATCATTAAAAACATAATCTGAAAAAAAAATAATGTCCAAAATCTTGGTTTCTTAAATATATCTTATATATGACTATGTATATATATACTGTTATGAAATTATGGGTTTTTTACAATAGTTCTAAATTTATTTCTAAACAAATGTTTATTTAAACGATATTGCTAACCCTCTCATGGGTTTATATCTGTATGTTTACAGAAGCATATACACGGTAAACTTACATTCCTGCTGAATGATGAGAGTTTATCCAGGTGATAGGCTCAGCCCTTGTGGTAACATTTTGCCTTAGGTATAAGTTAACACATTATCTTAGTTAGGGTTTCTATTGATGTGGAGAAACACCATGACCACAGCAACTCTTATAAAGAAAAACATTTAATTGTGATGGCTTATAATTTCAGAGGTTTAATCCATTATCATCATGGCAGAGCATGGTAATGTGCATGCAGACATGGTGCTGGAGAAGGAGCTGAGACATCCACATCTCATAGGCAATAGGAAGTGAACTGAGACTCTGGGTATGGTTTGAGCATATATGAGACCTCAAAGCTTACCTCTACAGTGATATACTTCTTCCAACAAGGCCATATTCTCTTTAAGAAGCCATACTTCCTAATAATGGGTCTTAAATCTTGTCTTGGGGACATTGGCATTTGGGTTTCTGAAAAGTAAGACTTCTAAGCTAAGCAACATCATAGCTGTAATTGTCTGGTTCTGCTCTGTCCATTGCTAAGTGCTCAGTGCCTGGACCCATGTGGAACATGCCCAATAAATGCATCTAGTTGAATCATGAACACATGTACACACACACACCTGTACTTTTATGGTCCCATCCCTCAGAGTTCACACACCCTCATGGCTTCTGCTGGGTTTATTGTGGTTCAGACACTGGACAAAACCTCCCTTCCAACAGATGCACAGACAGAAGTCAAGGTTGAGTCCCCCCATCCTGTTCTGGATCTATTGTCCCTCAGTGAACACTGACAGAGGATAAGGAAGATGAAGCAGGCTGTGAGGAAGGCTATCTGTGAAGGGACAGGATGGAAGGGTGTGTGGGCAGGAGTCAGAATCCTGGAGTCTGAGCCCAGGTTGGACACTCCCTCACGGGCCTTGGGCAGCATCCTGCCCTGTCTGGTCAAGGCCTGCAGCAGAGGAGCACATCCCCTGACTCCGGAGCCCTCTGGGCAGGCGCTGCTGTGCTCACAGGAGGACACATGTCCAGTTCCCGTTCACCTGAGGATGGAGGGAAGTCAGGGCACATCAGGCCTGCATGGTACTCATCCCAGCCTTAGGCAGGAGGATGGTGAGCAGCAGGCCAGCCTGTGCTATGGAGAAGAAGCCCTGAAAACAATGAAAAGAAACAAAAATAACAAAAGCAAGCAGAGATTACGACAAAAATGACTTTCATGGTTCTTCTGGTGTGGCACATCGACCTCCGTCTGCAATAGAAAACACACAATCATGTCAGAGCTGGCATTAGTGGGAAGAGGGTGTAAATGAGCCCTGAGGGTGGGTGCTGGGACAGGTCACCTGGGCCCCTTGGACAGGATGCTGGGAAGGTGCCCAGTAGGCCAAGTTCAGGGCTGAGGCCCTTGTGAGCATATAGAGAACTTTTCTGGAAGCCACCTTTTCTACTTAAGGCCCTCATTCTAGATCTGTCAAATGAGAGCATGGACACAGCCAACTGTCCCCTGCATGGCAGCCCTAGAGGACACTCCACCTTCACTTGCCTCCCTCCCACATCCCTCGGGTCCCTGTCACTTCATTCTTGGACTGGAGTTTGCTTCCAACATCCCTGTACCCATGAAAGCTCAGTCACCCATGGCACCATCGGAATTCTATCAGGATGTCCCTTGCACCAGGAGGGGCCTCTGTGCCTCTTAGGCTGTGACAGAGCCCCACAGAGCCTGTGGGCCACATGATAATGAGACAGGAAAGAGGGGCTGCTTCCTGGATCTGAGCTCAGGCCTCAGAGTCCACGGGAATCCCAGCCCCACCTCCATAGTGGAGCATCCCTGAGCCAGAGGCTTCGGCCCTGAGTCTCCTTTTCACACACTATGCGTATCAGTTTGTGGGTACACCTGTGCCTGTGAGTGTATTTTTGTTTACATGTATGTGTGTGAGTTTGGAAATGTGTGTACATGTGTGTATATGTGTGAGTTTGACATTGAGTTTGTGTGAATGTTGTATCTAGTGTGTGTGTGTCCATGTCCACAAGTGTAACAGCACAGAGGTGAAGATCAGAGACGACTTGGAGAGGTTGGTCTCTCCTTATACCTCGGGGTTCTAGGGATCAAACCCAGGTCACCAGTGTTGGCAGCACCTGCTCTACCCATTGCACCATCTTGCCAGCCTGTGAAATCTCTGAATGATGCTAAAATGTCTCTAAAACATGGAAGCAGCTGGCCTCCCTAGGAGTGTGGAGACCTTTAGCTAAAGATCACATCTTTATGAGAATATTTTCCAGATATATAAAGTGACCTAAGCTGTATAGAAGGAGACAGGATGATGACAAGGTCTCACCGGCACATCCCAGGAGCACACTGAGGTACCATCCTTGTTCTTAAAGCATGGGTACCGAAACCAGGCCTCAGCTTCTCCTGCCAACCGTCCCCAGCCATCTGGGTTCCCACCAGCCACATTTCCTGTTGGGTCAGCCGGGTCCAGGATCACAGGCCTGCAGAGCAACATTCAGGGAGGGAATGGACCAGCTGGCCAGTGCCCCAGGTACCACTACATGGAACAGTGGAGGAGCCCAGCAGAGCATCCCTATGCAAAGTTTGTCCTGAGTTCCTGCCCCACAGCATAGAGCAAGCCTGGAGAATTCCTTGCCCATGACCTGAAAGGCCTGTGATCCAATCCCCTACCCTTTAATAGCTGTGTGTCTTGGGGCAGGTTCCTCAGGTTTGATGTATGAGATAGGGAGAGTTAAACCAGCCAGTCTCAAAGGATGAGGTCTGAGGACTGAACACAACATAGGACACAACATGTCCCTATTCTGGGGACAAGTCTACTGTATTATTTACAATTAATTGGCCCATGAGTTAGTCTTTGGTTCCTAGCAGCCTTTATGACTTCTGATATATTTGGAACATTTCAGTTCTCCATGTTCTCCTCTCCTTCTGCTCTTTGGGTCTGGACAAGGTCAGAGCCTTGGTCTTCTCCTCTGCAGGCAGGAGAGCCCACCCCTGCCTCCCAGGGATGCAGATCCTCATGTAAGTCAGGTGACAGCAGGGCAGTGACAGGATAGGAGATGCTCCAATGACACGGAGCTTCCATCTCCACATCTCCACACTGCTGCAGCCTGAACCCATGGTGAGGCACTAAGCCATGTGGGGACAGGCTACCTGGATCTTGTGAGCTGTCTGTGCAGGTAATTGGAGACATCTTGGTCTTGAAAATCATAGTATGTTGTCCAGTAGATACGAAGCTGCCTGTATTTTGTGACCAGTTCCAAGACTGTCCGGAAGCCCTCGGCTGTGTTGAACCTATCATATCTACTCCCACATTCCCAGGCATAGACTGTGAGCAGCTCCAGGGCATACTGTGGGGGAAGTGGCTTCTTCAGCTTCTCCTTACACTGAGAAGACAAAGACGAGGAGGAAAATGGGGATGTCAGGTGATGAGTGGAGACCACTTCTCATGGGGTCATCAGCTGCCACACAATGTTGTCATTACAGGTGTATTGGCACATAGCCATGGCCATTCATGTAGATTCAGTCGATGGCTGCTCCTGGGCTTATAGTTAGGGGCTGAGGGCTTGCGATGGAGACTGTGTGGTCCATTTACCAGCTGGCACAGGAGGACTCATGGCACTGTGAGTGACAGCCAGAGAATGAGGGTGGGGGCAGAATAATAGTGATGCTCACTAGGGGCTGGAGGATGGCTCAGTGGGTAAAGTGTCTCCCAGGCAAGCCAGGGAGTTCAGATCACCAACATGCACATGAATGTCAGTCTGGAGATACAGCTGACCTATAATCCCAGCTTCAGGGAATGGAGATGGGCATTCCCAGTGCTATATGAAGGTCCAGACCTCATGACTTAACATGCTGTAGGTTCAAGTGTGAGACCCTGCCTGGATATAAAAGGTGACTGAGAACCTGATGTCACTCTCTGGCCTTCACATGCTTATGTACACACATATAAACACATGAACATGTGCTCCCATGAGCAGGTATAAATACACACAGATGAAAGCCCGGAATATAACAAGAAATTAAACATTTAAAGATGTAATTGCTTGAAAGTTCAGGAGAAGCAAAATGATAGAAAAGTCGAATGAACAATTTGCCAAAGGAAAAAAATTCCAAAGACACAAATGAAGCAGCAGCCAGTGAATAGTGAATTAGACATGGCTGAAGAGAGAGTTAGCTGACTGGAAAGTAGACTTAAAAAAAATTGATTAGAAGAAGAACAGAAAATCCTCCTTCCTCTTGAGTTCCCTTTCCTTCTCTCTCCCTTAGCAACATCCTACCTCACCATCCCCATTCACCCTGCGATTCTCTCTCATGCCCTCCCACGATCTCCTTCCAAACACTTTTCCATTTTTTTTCTCACCACTTGTGACTTTTTTTTTTTTTTTTTTGGTTAACATGAGTCATCTTGAGAAGATTGAACCACAAAAGAGAAAATGCCTCCATCAGACAGACTGTGGGCAAGCCAGCCTGTGGGGTATTTTCTAGATCAGTAATGGATGTAGGAGGGACCAACCCATTGTGGGCAGAGCCACTCGTGGGCAGGTGATTCTGAGTTACTTTACAAAACAGCAGGCTGAGCAATCACGGGGAATGAAGCCAGTAGGCATTGTCCTTACCTGCTTCAGTTCCTGCCTGGATTTCCCTCAGTGATGGAGAGTGACATGGGTAAGCCAATAACGCCTTTCCTCCCCAAGCTGCTTTCTGTCATTGTCATTACCACAGCAATAGAACAAAAATTGGTCCCAGACAGTGGACCACTGCTGTGACATGCCCGCCATAGCGACTGGATTATGAAGCTTTGGGTTGGAAAAGCCATTGTGTGCTTAGAGCCTAATGGACTGCTTGTGGGAATTTGGAAGAAAGGAGTGTGGAGAGGCAGGTGACAGAGGCTGGTGTGTGAAGTTTCAGAGGGAGGAAAAGTCTATTTGGCTGTCTGTGTGATGTCTTTGAATTAAGAATCAGTGGTTCCTCATCAGCTGGGGCTGAAAGTCAGTTCTGAATAAGAGGCTTGCACCATGGGGGCTAAGTCTTCTGGAAAGAGTTTCCTCATGGTCACATACTGAAGCTGTGACCCAGGAGCCCAAGACTGCATCTCCAGGTGTCAGCCAGACCTACTAATGTGGAGAGGTCTCCCAGGTGGTACTATTTTAATCCCATCAAGGCTGCAGAATTGAAGGGGTCATGGAGAGCCGCTGGGGCCTGGTACTGAGAGAGGCTGTTGGAGAAAATGCAGCCTCAACTGTAGTGGAAAACCTAAGATACTGGACTTGCCTTGAGCATGAGACCACTGCCAAGGACAGCATAATGTGTAAACAGAGATGGCCTGAGCCTGTGAGACCAACTGCATGCCGTGGTTGGCAGATCCCAAGAAGAATAACTGTTGAGGCCATTTGAAGCCCAGAAAAATCCAGATATCAGACACTGAATTTTTGTACTGTTGAGATATTGGTTTTAGTTTTTATTTTATTATGACTGTGCCCTTGTTCTTTATCTAGGATAAGAGAGCGTTTGACTTGCGTATTTAATTTTATAAGAGTTCCCAGTTAAGAGACTAATCTTTATAAATGTTGGAGTTTTTTTTTAAACTTTGGGACTTTTAAAGCTATATTGTATTTTATAATGTGATATTGACATGAGGTCTTAGGGATAAATAGAAAAGGAAAGGTTATGGCTTAATAGTGGTGTGTTTGAGCATCAATGTGAAAGGCAGTCAATTGTGCTGGTTAGTTTTGGTCAATTGTGCTGGTTAGTTTTGGTCAACCGGACATCTGGTTGGAGGGAGCCTTAAGTAAGACAATGCCTCCATCAGACTGGCTTAGGGTAGTCTATGGGGGCATGTTACTAATTAACGATTGATATGGGTGGGATCAGCCAACTTGGGTTGGTGCCGTATCTGGGCAGGCAACAAGCTGAGTGAACTATGGAGAGCAAGCCAGTGAGCAGAATCCCTCCATAGTCTCCATGGTTACTGCTCTGACTTCCCTGAGTGGTGGACTGTGACTGTGTGTAACCAAATAAGACCTTTCCTTCCTATGAGGCTTCTGGTCATGTGATAAAGATATCATGTCAATAGAAAGCAAACTAGAACACCCTATCTTCTATTCTCTAGCCGTATCCACCCCCTGTATAGATGAGGCCTATGGTGGCTGGGCCAGACATCATACCAGTTGGTACCAGTGCTTGACCAGGCGGATGAGACTCTTCAGCTTGGGTGGACGACGCTTCAGGAAATTTCGCTGGAGCTCCGTGAAGCAGGTGGAGAACTCGCCCTCCTTTCTCAGGAAATTGCAATTCCTGATGAGCCTTCTGTAGATTTCAGGGTCAGGTCTGCTGAAGATGCTGACATGACCTGTAAAGGAGGCTTCACTCAACACCCCAGCCATTCTCCGGGGTTCTTGGGTCTATCTGGGGTGAAAATATCACAGGCTGTAGTGTTAAGTGAACAGGGCAGATTTTTACCACATCATTGCCTATATAGCCATGAGTTCTACCACACCTCAGGACTGCTTACACCATGTGGCCCAGGAAAGATCTCACAGGCCTAGAGACAGTGTTGGGAGGAAGTGTCTCACTGGCTACACACAAGAGAACTGCATGGTCATTTAATGATGGCCAGCCATGTTCTGGTGTCAGGAACCTTCTACACGGGGCTTGGCATGTGTGATTACTCATGCTGGTGCTAAAGTTTACTGTCCAGCTGTCTGCTGAATTTAAAGATTATGTATCTTATAAGCATGTTTTGGACATTGTTTCTGTCCAAGTTTGTATTGTTTGTGTGTGTTCATGAGAAGTTACACACTTACGTTTGGAGAGAAGAGAAAACACTGGGTGTCTTTATACTTTGTCATCATAACCCTTAGAGGCAGGGTCACTCTGTGAGTGTGCAGCTTGGTTAGTATCCACCAGGTCTTAGAGAGTCTGTCTCTGTTCTCTATAGTGCTGAGGTTACAGGTCAGTTTGTGGCACTTCCTAAGTTAGGTGAGTGTTGCGGATTTGAACTCAGGTCCCCATGCTTGTGCAGCAAATGCCCTTATCCACTGAGCTGTCTCCCCATCACTGTGTGTGTTTTAGTGCATAATTCTCTACAGTGCCTAACTCATTATCATATAGTTTTGGCTGACTAAGTTCTGAAAAATCAACAAGATATGACAGTGTATGTGTGTGTGTGTGTGTGTGTGTATCTGTCTGTCTGTGTCTTGAATTTGTAGACTGGATGGCCAGCAGGCTAGGAAATACATGTGGGCATGTGGATGTGTGTGAGCGCATGTGCACATTTGAGTAGACTAAGCAGGCAGCAGGCTCTGCCTTAGGTGTGTAGCTGTGGCTGCAGTAGATCTGATATATTCAGATTTTGATGCTGACCCAGGGAAAAATCACATACTGATGGATTTGGGGACACGGCCAATCACTCAGTGACCTAGGAAGGTCTCTCGCTCGTATGTTTATTTTCAATTTTAGAGCCCATAACACAGTCAGACTCATTGACTTGGATACAGTTGTGACTAGGGTCATCTCTTGGGCTGTCGCTCACTGTCATTTCCAGGGTGGTCCTTCTGTGATGACCCACTTCGCCACTATAAAGCTGCTAAGGCTGGGGAAATTCATGACCAAGACAGGCTTCTAAGGAGCCATCCTCCCAGCTCATTTCTGGGTCATCCCTTTGCACCTCCTCCACTGAGCAGGGGTCGAAGCCTCTTGCAGCTTCCCATACCATGCTGCCCTGGTCCTACCTCCAGGCTGGCTTCTCATTTCCTGCTACCTGATACTCCATTATTTCCATGGCTCTCCTAAGCCAAGGGCTTGTCTGAGGTAATAGCAGCAGTTTACACAGCGGCCAGTAGGGGATGCTGTGTTCCCCCAAATGTAAAGTCTAAACTATTTGCTCAGCTCCCTAAGCCCCTACTGTGATTTCAGGGGTGTTCCTGGTTGTCTTTGGGTAAAGTTGGGCAATTTGTAATTTTGGAGACACACTGTGTGTCAGGCCTGATGCAAGAGAAAATGTAGAGGGTCATTTAACATGTAATATAACATGTACGTGCTCGTGGGTGTCTGGGGAGGGAGTGGCTGGGTTTCCAGTTTTCCTGAGGCAGACAGCAATCCTCTGAGAAGTCCTGCCTCCAGCATCCTGCACAAACCACCACCCAGCCCTCTGCCCAGGTCTGAGGTTTCCCATTCTTTGGGAGAAGATGCAGCAAATATTAATTTTCAGTGAAGTCTATGCTACCTCATGTTTAGAAGACCAAATCTGTAATCAGCCACAAATAGTTCTGAAAGTCGAAGGGGCCATTGAAGGTGCCTTCTTGCCTTCACTGGGCTAGTTTGCTCATTTATGTTCTTCTCTGATGGATTCTCACCCCCACTCTCCAAACTCTGTCTTCCTCAGCTCAGTTTCAGAGAGATACTCTGGGTGAATTTCTTAAATGATGAGTGTTCTCAGTTCAGGAATAGAAGGTGTGGGCTGGGGAGATGGTCAGTCAGTAATGTGATTGGCTCACAAGTGTGAGGACCCATGTTGGGTCGCAGAAGTCAGGGGAAAGCTGGGGAGTAGAGGCATAGGATTGTAATCCCAACACTAGGGAGGGTGACGAGAGAGTTCCAGGGATCTGACTTGTCAGTCAAGATTAACTGTGTGGGATTCCAGGTTAGGGAGAGACCAAGTCTCAAAAAAAGATGGATGGCTCCTGAGGTGTGTTAGTTACAGTTCGCAATCACACCTGTAAACAAGTGAACCCACATATCATATCATACATAAGAGAGAGAGAGAGAGAGAGAGAGAGAGAGAGAGAGAGAGAGAGAGAGAGAGAGAGAATGAGAATGAATTGGAAGAGGGGGTGAGGGTACATGAAGGGTGAGCTGAGGCTCTGACTGGCTTACCCAGGACATCATAGGCTGGCAGCACATCAAACTCCACCTCCTGCTGTAGATGAGGGGCGCTTAGCTTGAAGCTCAGAGCCCGAGGGTTGGGCCACCATGAACTCTGGACCTCAAACTTCACCCAAATATGTCTCTCTCTCTGAAGCTTGTACAGCTGTTTTTTAATTTCCCGGATGAACTCTCCCCGACGATTTAACTGATCCTCAAAGCTGGTGAGGTTGTTAAAGAACACCACCAGGTCAGCGTCTGACCTGCCCTTGAGTGTTGTGCCTTTGCCAGAGGAGCCGCCCTGAAGGACACAGATGAGAATGACAGGAAACAGGCAGACCATGCCCAGCATCCAGACCCTCAACAGCCTAGGGGTCACCACCCAGGGTGATGGATGATAGAAAAAGCTGGCATGCGTGCAGTGGAATATTAGTCAGCCCTGAAGAATGAAATCGGAGTCTATGTAGGAAAATAGATGGTTCTGGATCTCCTCATGGTACAAGAGATAAGCCAGACTGAGAATGATGGACATCAGTGTATATCTGTTTGGTCTAGATGTATGTGTGTGTGTGTGTGTGTGTGTGTGTGTGTGTGTGTGATTGAAGGGGTACTGTGTGAGAGAGGCAGAGGAGGAATCTAAAGGAAGTGTGGAGTGAGGAAGGGTGTGGGGTAGACAAAATGGCACATTTTCTCTCATGTAGAATCCAGATCTAGATGCACACTAGTGACATGAAATCAGAGAGGGACTCTCAGGGAGGTCAGTGTGGAGGTGAAGGACGAGATGGTAGTTGGTAAGAGAAGACCGTGAATAATTAACACAGATATGACACTGTTGTCATGATCCACATTATTAACATTACAAGAAAATGGCCTTATGTAATATAAAATAATATTAAAACCATAGAGCAACAGAAAAAAATTAGTAAAAAGAGATCTACATCTATAAAACAATTAAAAAAAGAACTCCTGCTGAGGATAATCCCCCACATGATCGCCAGCCACTGCTAAACGGTCCTTACAAAATGCCATATCTGGGGATGGCAAGAAGGCTCAGTAGTTAGAAGGACCGGCCTTCTTACAGATGTCCCGAGTTCAGTGCCCAGCACCCACGTAGGCCAATCACACTACCTATGTAACTCCAGCTAAAAGGGATGTGACGCCCACTCTTCAACTCTGAGTGCACTTGAACTAACACACACACACAGCCCCCATCCACAAAAATTTAAAAATAAAATCAACTAAAAAAAAAAAAAGAAAAAGAAAAGATAACAACTTTATTTCTGCAACTTTCATAGTAAATTAGATACTGAAGAAGTCCAATACCCAGAACCGAGCTCAATCAGGGTCCATAAATCCAGTCACATAGCTTTTGGGGTCCTGTTCTGTTCTCTGTGTCACATTTGACTTAGTCTGCATGTCCTGTGCCATTATAGGAGATGTGCAGAGAATACTGGGCCCAGAGAAGGTAATTCACTCACCCAAGGTCACACAGCAGTACAAAGATTGGGTCCCCGATCCACCACTCTCCAGAAAACTGCTTCCCCGAGCTTGGCCTCAGTTTCCCTGACTGAATGTGGATGTGGACTAGGAGGGTGGAACAGAAACCATAGCTGAGGCTCTTTTTCTAATACAGGTATGAGACCTGGGGGCAGAACCCACCACACAGCTGTGATCAGAAGTGAGAAGATGAGATCAGGGGTGCAGCCTGGCTCCTGAGGGTTCTCTACCCTACACACCTGGGTCAGCTCAGGCTGGGGGAGCGGGGGTGGCTCACCTTCACCACCTTGGAGACCCTCACAGGGTGGTCAGCGTCTTGGAAGCATCTCTCCTTCAGGAAAGTACACATGATATCGATGACTGCTTTGACATCCTTACGGAAGCTGGTGTCGGGAAGGAGGTGGTTCTTTATGAACTCGTCCAGCTCTGAGGCTGGGGTGCTGCTGAGTCCCTGTCCCATACTCAGCCCTCAAATCTTTGTCTCAGGCAGCCGCATTCATGTCTCCCCAACCCGGGAGGGCTGAGCTGGGTGCAGCTGCTTTTCAGTTTCGATTTCCCGGGGAGGGCGGAGCTATGCAAATAAGACAGGCCTGGGTAGCCAATGGCTTTGGAGCTTCTCACAAGGTCCCTTCAAGCCTGGGTTTTCTTAGCATCCTTCCCGGAGGAAAACCCACAATGAAACGATCTGGTTTATTTTTAGGGGTTCTTCTTGTCAAAAAAAAAAAAAGCCATTACACAGCATGTTTTAAGAGCAATCTGTACATGTTGGAAAAGAGGGGAAACCAAGTCAGGAAACTGCAGAAGGAGATGAGTGGGTCCTGAGCTTGGCTTCCAGTTCTAATGCAAATGTTTCAGAAAGACTCTGTTCTTTTTTAACTGCTTTTGATTTTCTTTTAACTCTAGACCTTCAGTTCTAGGATTACAGAAAATTCTTACAGAAAGTTCAGAGCTCCCAGAAGGCCCCTCTTCTACCCACACCCCGCCCTTTCCTCTGTGGTGCTGGAGAGGTACCCAAGAGGACCCCAAGGGTAAAAGCACAGGCTGTACCACTGAGCACCCCAATTTTAAGGCAGGGGATGAGACATGATTCACAGGATGAGAGGGGGCTGTCAGCATTGGAATGTTATAGTAAGCTATCTGTCAAGGTCATGGCTAGGTTGAAGTTCAGGCTTAGGTTGGCACAGATCCCAGATGCACACTCATGTAGCCACCACCCAAGGTGTCATTTGAGTAGTTTTGACATCTCCCACCCCTGCCTCCATCTCTTCATCTCTTGTTTAGATTTTTCACTTTGTTATGGTCGTCTTACTTTGAGGCCAAGGCTGGACTTGAACATTGGCTTCCTCAGTGCCAGTGTTCCAGGCTGGACCACTGTGCCTAACTGTACCCACACTTCTCCTAACTGCCTCATTAGTGTATGTCTTCTGCCATATGTATTGACTTATGCCTAAGGCAAAAATGTCACTGCAGGAGCTGGGCATGTTGCCACCCTAAACTTTCATTGTTCAGCAGGACTATGAGTTTATCCTTTATATGTTTCTGTCAATACACTGATACAGACTCAGGAGAGGGTGAAGGAAATGTTCCTTAGAAAACCAACACTGTGAGCTGGAGAGAAGGTTCAGTACTAAGACCATTGGGGGTATTGTGCAGAGAGTGCATAATTTTATGCTCAAGGGCACACATGCATACAAATAAAATAAATAGCACTGGGTGTGCTGGTACACACCTTTAGTCTCAGCACTCAAAATGTGAAGTTGGCGGATCCTTATGATTGGAGGCTAGCCTTGTCTCTACACTACCTTCAGGCCAGCCAGAGCTGCAGAGAAACATCTCAAGGAGGGAGGGCTGGGAGACAGCTCAGTGTGTAAGAGCTCGGGCTGCTTTTCCAGGGAACCCTGGATCCATTCCCAAACCTACATGGCAGCTTACAACCACATACACACCACACACATACCACACATACACATCACACACACCACACCACACACACCACTCACATACCACACCCACACACCCACCCACACACACACACCACAGCACACACAACCACACACATACTCCCCACACACACCACACTATACACACACACCACACACACACCACACATACACCACACACACCTACACAACCACACCCCACCACCACCACACACACAACCACACACACAATCAGGCTTGGCAACAAACACCTGTATGTACCTCTGAGTCATCTCACTGAACCTTTTTGAGTTTTAAACAGGGTCTCATAGGCCAGGCTAGCCTTCAGTTTACAGCAATCCTCCTGCCTTAGAACCCTGAGTGCTAGATATATAGCATGCCGCTATTCCAAGTTCGTCTATGCCACTTCGACGCTCTCCTGCGTGTCTTTGAGTGTTACTCAGCCCAATGAGGCCGATGCCCCTGGCAAGCGTGATTGAGCCAGGGAGTACCCGGGTCATAAGGTTCAACCCCTCCTGGTCACATGTTCAGCTGCTGCTGGGGACATGCTACTAATCCTCATGAGCGCTGTGACCCTCTCTGCTTAGCTGAGTGAGTGCTGAAGGGGCCCTCACTCAGCTCTGCCTCCAACTGCTGCTCAGGGTAAACACAGCCTGCTGGAGGTCTGAAAGCTCCATGGATACCAGCTAGACTCACCCCTGCCTCCTGCCCTGTGCAGCTTCCCCTGCTTTTTCTTCCAGCCCCCCTGGGAAGGGGGGGACCCTCCCCAGCTCAGGAGTATCTTCTTGGATGGGCACTATCTGCCAGAGCCCAAGTATAGAGTTAGGCCCAGGGAATGGCATTTCTGAAGCCTGTGCCACATGCTAAAAGTCTTCATGGATAATACAACTGAAATGCCTCCAGGCATGCTCCAAAATGCTAATATCAGAGAGATGGCCAAAGTGACAGGAAAGATCTGAATGGCCTGGGGACAGCATTTCCCTGCCACATCGATTTGCACAGTGTTTGTCTTGAGAGAATAGGATAATTAGCTTGTTCAGGAGTCCCTGTGTTCATGAAAACTCTGGGCCTGTTAGGCATGTCCCATGCTGGGGACACGGGTAAGCTATTTTCAGGATAGAAATTAGGTGTCTTTCATGATCTCGCTTGGCTGCCAGGTAGTGGCTGTGTGGAGCACTGTGTTGAGAAGGGCCCAGAAGCCGTTCGCAAGCACTGCAATGGGGGTTGTATTGGTTAGTGATATCTGCCAGGAGCCCTGGGAGGGGGTGGGTCAGAGCTCTTTGTATGACCCCTATTTGCTCCCTGTCGCCACCTTGTGGCCAGTAACTGAATTTCCATAAAGGGTTGACCTGACGGAGGTTGTCTTCAGTCATTATGGAGGGGAGGTGGGACTTGGCCAGCAAACAAAAGTAGTTTCTAATCTACACTGTTCCCAGGGGTCAGCAGAGTCTTTCGGAAGGTGAGGAGAGCATGGGCCATTTGAAAAGAAACTTCCCAGGTGGTTCTAGAAACTTGAGAAGTTGTCCTAGAAGAACCTTGGCCTTGGGAGGAACAGACCAGCTCTGCAGGAAATGTCTGGCCCTTCCCAGTAAATTGTTCTTGTCTCGAAGGGATACAATACAGTGAGGTTAAAAATCCTCTTGAGAAGTCAAGAATGGACATGCATGCTTGCAACCAATCAGAACATTCTAGTGGTGGAGGCTGGCGGGGGAGGGGGTGGTTCTAAATTTATTTATCTAGCTTTTGGGATCATTGAGAATGTAGAATTTTCTGTGGGAGGATTCTTGAGTACTCTGTGAATGTGTGCTGCTCCCATTAATTGATAAAGAAAGCTGATTTGGCCTATAGCCAGGCAGAATAAGGTTGGACAGGGAAGCCAAAGGGAGATACAGGGAGATGGAAGGGCAGAGTCAGGGAGACACAATCCAGCCACTCAAGGAACAAGATGTCAGAGAGAAGGTAAGCCATAGGCCACATGACAATGCATAGACTAATGGAAATGGGTTAATTTAAATGTAAGAGCTAGTTAGTAATGAGCCTGAGCTAATAGACCAAACATTTTGTAATTAACGTAAGCCTCTGTGTGGTAATTTGTGAAGTGACCGATGGGTATAATTGGCTTCAGGCCTCTGCTTCCAGGAATATGAATTAGTCAGTGAGGGCTTCTTGTGAGGTGGAAGGTCATAGAACACAGGGGTGTGGTATTGGATGGTCTGTGTGAACCTTGGTTGCCGTCATTGTGTCGAGTACTGGGAGTCTGGAGGCCCAGCTCCCTCCCATCCCTGACTTCCTTGGGTCTTTGTTTTCTCATAGGTTTGATAAATGAATGGATTGAAACAGGCCCACATTCAAGTTTAGGTTGTAGTGGTGTGTGTGGTATATGTATGTGTATATGTGTGTAGTTGTCAGGGATCAACAATGGTGTCTTTATTGCACTCTACTTTTGGGGTGGGGTGTCTCCGTGAACCTGGAGTTCACTGATGGGCTTGACCAGCTGGTCAGTGAGTTCCAAGGTTTCTCCTCTTCCTGCCTCTCCCTCCCTGGTGCTAGGATTATAGTCCCACACCACCACTCGAAGCTTTGTGAGTGTGATGTGGGTGGAGCACTGTGCTATGACATGCATGTGGAGGTCAGGAGAACAGTTTATGGGGTCTGTCCTCTCTTTGTACATTTGTGTGTTCCGAGGATTGAAATCAGGTCTCTGGGCTTATGTGATAAGATCCTTTCCCACTGAGCCTCCTTTCTGGCCCACAGTTGGCCCATCACATAGGTTCTAGGAATGTAAACTCCAGTCCTCGTGTTGTCAGGCAGGCTCTTTACTGACTGTGCCATCTCCCAGCCCACAGGATTTCAGTATACACTAGTTGGTGCTTCTCCAGAGACAGGAGGGTGAGGGTGAAGGTATGCTCGTTTGGTAGGCTTCCACACCTGGTTTCTAGAAAGATGGGATGGGGCCTCCTGAGTTTCTTGAGCCTATCTGCCTATGCTCAGGATGAAATGAACCCAAGAGTACCTCTGTTGAGTTCTTTTGATGCACCCCAATACATTGCTCATGTAATCCCCAAGCCAATACATGTCCTGGGTAGGAAGGCTGAAGAAACTTCTAGAAACCAGCAAGGAAAAGAGGCAGGACAGCTGCTTTCTCAGATATTCCTACTTTATTTTTGGCTACATCAGTGCAAAGTAAAGGCAGTGGGCATCGTGCATGCACCCAGGGGGTGCGTGTTCTACGTGGAGTAGGGGTGCGTGTGTGGGTGATGGCATCAGGGTGCATTGAGCAGGCTGCATTCAGAGTCCAGAGCCAAAACCAGCATCAGGCTTGGGCAACACAGCCAGCATGCTGTCTCCTAAGGCGACCATGATGGGGAAGTGAGCAGAGTACAGAACTATGAAGTCAAAGGTAAGGGGGCTGATGGTAATGGGGAACTGTCACCACCTAAGGGCAGGCAGAAAGCCTGATTCTAGAAGGAAGTCATTTCAGGGCAACACGGGAGTCCCTCGGGAACAGCATGAGTCGCTGAGTGGGGGGCATAAGGGACACTGGACGGAATGAACAAGACTGAGTTGGGGGTACAGTTTCTAGTCTTGGGGTGTGATTGGGAAAAACTATCAAAATGGGATGAACTAGATTTCCCCCTCGTGCATGGAAGATGGTCCAGCTCCAGCCTCAGATGCACATTCCAGACCAAGAAGGTTCTGCTCTCCTTAGAGTTCCTAATACTGTTATTTGATGCCCCCCAAAAAAACCTTAGTGAAGAGAGAGAGGACACAGAGGTGGCTCTGAATGGGGGTGGTGGTCCTTTGTTCATTGCCAAAGAGTAGAAGGGGAGAAGCATGAGACCCGGGAGGAGGTCCCCTCAGATCCAGAACTTTGTGTCACCTGTACCCATTTGGGGAGCCAGGTATGAGAAAGAGATCCTGGTCTTCAGGGTGTCTATAGTGCTGGAGGAAGGCTGCCATGCACCCAGGCTGTACCCGCTGCAGCCCCCAGGCCTGAGGACACAGCCAGGCATGCTAACAGGAGATGTGACTTCAGAGGTGTGGAGCCCAGGTTTATCCAGCTTGTGAAGTTGCTGACCAGGCTGGCAAGGGGCATGAGGGTGAGGCTTGGCCTCACATCCTCCATTGTGAAGGGGAGGGGCATGAGGGTGAGGAAGGAGCATTGGTAGGGATGAAAGAGGAGAGAGCTGGAGAATTAGTTTTCCTAGGAAGCAGGTGGGCATCTTCCTGGAAGGGAGGATACAGGCCCTCTATGTGTTTATTTCTGGGTGGGTCTGTTGGTGGAGGAGGGGGACAGAGGCAGCCTTGATGTACAATTTCTGCCCCTCAACTGGTCCTTACAGCCTAAGGGTCTGCCAATGCCCAAGGAGGACACAGGGAATGACCTTGTATGTGTCCAAGGTCAGAGCAAGCCCCTTTGTAAACATCTCTCCCACTCCCATCACCCATCCCAGGGACCAGAGAGGGCTCACATACAGACCCTGCAGCCCAGGGAGCAGGTCTTTGGCAACAGTCTGAAATGGGGGAGACATCAAAGGCTCAAGGGAAACAAGGGGGGCTCTGAGAGGGGAGACCAGCTAGGGTGGAGATTTGGGAACTCTGGGGTACTAGGTCCTAATCACTAGACACGTGGTTCTCATTCTGCAGCTGGTGCCAGCGTTCAATCTTCTTGTCTTTGTTCTTCAGACATTCATACCAATGTTTCAAGCGCTCACCTTTAGCAGAGATCCCCAGCTGGCAGCCTCCTGGGAATGAGCAGGAGAGGGGGAGAGGGGCAGGTCAGTGGAGAAGGGCACCATGGCTATTCCTATCTCTAGACTCAGGAGTATAATTGGGAGAAAGATGGCCACCAAGCAGTCACACCCCCAGCCCTGCCTATCCTCTAAGAAGCCTGTTGTTATATGAATGTCATCATTATTATCACTGACCCTCTGAACCTCAAGAACCTGCTATAGCTCCCTATTGCCGCATCAAGCCAGACCCCCTACAAATCCTCACCCAGTTTCTACCCTATGCTTCTGCATTTGTTTCCACATACAGGGCATTCGCTGTCCTTGCCCTGTGACGTTTATGTCTTTCTATCCTTGGCATTTGGAAGAGCTGGTGAAATTAAACCTTTCATGTGGAACCTGCATAGAGATTGGGGGGGGACTCCCTTGTGCCTGCTTTCTGCAGAGGAGACACTCTCTGCTCTTGGGGTTCAGTTATTCTGCTGTGGGTATGTATCTCATTAAAGGTACAGCAGGCTGGGATCAAAACCAGGACCCTGAGTGGAGGTTAGCCCCAAGCCTACAGAACTGCTAGAAGATGGGGAGGTATGTAAATGGCCTCCTGCAACTCTATAAGGCATCCTCTCTGAGGGAGGACAGATGAAGGGGTTCCAGAGAGGGGGCACTCACCAATGTAATCGTTAGATTTGCCAATGTCATAGTCCCATACTGAGATATCCAGGGATTTTTTGGCCAGGTCACTGTGTTTGATGTCGTAAAAAAATTCCTGTGAACAGCAGGGGGATTAGGGGCTGAGCAACAGTTCCCAGAACCCTCCAGCACAGGCAGCTAGGGAAGAAACCCGAAGAGTCCCTGGAGCAGGGCATTCTGGGAGCAAAGAACCTTTCCTACTCAAGGCCCCTCATCCCTTTTCAACAAATGCTCCTTAGGACAGGAAATCCCAGCGACCCTTTGGGAGTGGGCTCTGTTTGGTACTGAGCCAGTCACTCACTGGTCAAGGCTGGTGAACTTCCGGAGACTTCCTGAGAGGGCGGGCCTCAGTTAGCAGTTACGGATTTACAGTAGCCCAGACAGAGGTCTTCGTCTGGTTTTGCTTTTGAGACAGGGTCTCACCTAGCCAAGGCTGGCCTGAAGCTCAACTGTATAGCCCAGGGTAGCCTCAAATTCATGGATGAACCTCCTGCCTCAGCTTCACAACTATGAACATCTGGCTGCATGTGTACTCAGAAGTATGCACTATTGTTGTGCAAAAAAAAAAAATCACTTCTGAGGCTGGGGGAGGGAGGAGTCTTAGGGGATGCTTGTTATTTTGTTTTGAGATGGTGTCTTGGGGGTCTCACTAGGTAGCCCAGGATGGTTTTGAATTTCTGAACCTCCTGCCTCAGCCTCCCAGGTCTGTGACACCCCACCCCTTTTGTATTTCTTATTTGTGACTGGTCCAGATTCTGAGAGAGGAGAGGGCAGGCTGCAAGGTGGGTCTCCTGGGTGAGTTTTTGGAGGCTGGCTTTCCAAAACCATCATAAATGAACCATATCATACTTCCTCCCCACTTACAAATCGTGGTTAAAGACTAGTATTAGCAAGCTCAGAGGCAAGGCCCGAGGAACAGCATGAGGTGGGACAGCCCAGGCATGGTAGGAATGAGACTCAGAGCATGGGGGTCCAGCTCAGCCCTTGTCTCCTAGCATCTGGAGAGTGTATTTCTCTCTTTGGGGTTGAAATGGAGGCTGTCCAGGTGGGTGAGCCTATACTCTTCTCCTTCATACTCCATATTCAGTTATCACCGATGGGACAGACACCTGTACCCCTCCTACCGGGCTGGTTTATCAACAGGTAATGGAGAAGAAGATGACTCTGGAACATAGGAGCTTGTCTGGGGGAGGTCACACTTATTCTGTGTTTTGAGGCATGGATAGGAGTTTGTCAAGGAGGAAAAGAGGCACAGGGTGGTACAGCCACTTAAGAAGGTGGTAACACATTCAGATTTGCGTTCTGGTGTCAGACCCGGAGCCTACTGCAGTGATTTAGATGTGACACCCCAGGGTCTGAGCTGAGGTGGGGGCCTTGAGTACTCAGTGCTCTGTGGGGCTTGATGGGAGGGTGCAGAGGTGGCCGAGGATACCTCTGCCCTCATTCATGTCCACCCAGCTCAGGAAAGCCACTGGGGACGACTTAGGTCACACTTTCCTCCATGCAGCGGGCATTCTCAGGCTTTGTCTGTGACAGAGAGTCTGCCCCTTTCCTTTTGACAAAACTCAGGCTAATCAATAAAGGAATTCATTCCTCTCTCACATGCAGGAAGACTCCACCAGTATGCCAAAGGAGGAGGCAGCCTTACCTCATTAAACTCAGGGTTTAGGGTTTTCTTTTTAATTTGAGTCTTGTGCTTGGCTTTCTTCCCCATGTCCGGTTTCAGCCAGCTGGGAAGAAACACCAGTATATCAGAAAGTGACCCAATACTAGTGACACCTTGGGGACCCTGCTCTGAACACCTCATGGCGTTCTGCCGTTCAACACTATCCACTGGCTTCCTGTGACCTCAGGGAAGACTTTAAGATCCTCATATGGCCCCAGTGTCCCTGTTGCTGGATCCCGCTTCTTCCTCTCCCATCATGCTCTTGACCAGCCATTCCTGATCCTCCTCTCCACCCCACGCCCTTTGCACACACCATTTCCTCCAATCAGGAAGCTCTTTCTCAGAGTAGGTCACAGGAGGGGACATCTGGCTCCAGTGGTCACTAGTGGAGCAGCTTTGACCATATTGCTGGAAAACCCCGGAGTCTGAGGTATTTTGGGTGTTTCTATAGTGAATTCGAATGAAGCCATATTGCTTCTTTGGCAGTGGAGAGCTGAGCTACTGGGGACATGGGCATCTGACTCCTGGGGACCATAAGTGGGATCACTGTGCCAGTCACTCTAGGAAGAAACAGTTGCAAGGGTTCCCATGTGGTAGGCAGCACACTGGCTGGCTTTCAGATGCTCCAGCCTCACCTTCAGTCTGTGCTGGGCATAGTTTAGCTGTGTGACCCAGGGCAGACTCCTGCCCTCTCTGGGTCTCAATGGTTAATAGTCTGGGTGGGGGTTTCTCATGCTCCCTCTCCCAGGGTTTAAGACCCCTCTCATTTCCCATGGGTGCTGTTTGACTCACAGCTTGACAAAGGGGTCTGAGTAGCCATTGGCGTCCATGGCAGCCAGGTGCACACAGCGGATAATGCCCACGATGAGGCCACCTTGCTGTGTGCTGTACATGAGGGACACCAGGATCTTGCCACGTTCTTCTATGTCACCGATTCGCTCCACCTGCTGCATGTGGCACAAGGCAGTGTGAGGTTCAGAGAGGTGGAGATGTGGGAGGTTGCTGTGGAGGGTGGAGATCCAGGGCCAGCTAAGGGGACAGTGGGTATCTCGGCCTGCACCAGGAGTACTGGGCTCAAGGTCAGCTTTAGTCAGGGGGAAGCAGAGCCCTGACTTGGGCTCCATCCTGGTCCCTGACCTGACTAGCCTCATGTCCTCACAAAGGGATGAGCATGCCATTTTCTCATCTGTAGAACCAGCTGTAGAAGCCATGTGAAGAAGGCCCTAGAACATGGGTTTGTGAAAATAGAGACAGTTCCCTCTTTCCATGATCTGACCCTAGGAATGAAGGACATTCCCTCTCCTGAGCCAGCAGGTCAGTGATTATGGGATAGAGAGAGCGGAGGGCATGAGAGAAAGAGAAAACTGGCCCCTGGTAGTCTCAGCAGAGCCCCTGCTGATTTCCACCCACAGCCAACTCACCTCTTCCTCATAGAGAGCCATGCCCCGGGCAGACCCAGTGGTCCCTGCGCGCTTCATCTGTGGGAGAAGCCAGAATGGGAAGGTAACCTTGGGGGCTCATCTCCCTGCCCAGGGAGGACCCAGAGCCACAAGGATGGGCTTTCCAAGCCACTCACCCCCACGCTCTCCCATTCACTAATGTTTATACAGCATTAACTGTCTAGAGGAGGGCAGAAGCCATGTGTGAGTTTTACTGCATTCCTCAATTTATAGAAGGCAACGTCAAAGGTCAGAGAGGGCCAGCGGGCTGTCCACGTGTCAAACAGCCCACACATATACCGCAAGTTTTCGCTCGGGCTGTGTAGTTCAGCGATCTTGGGGTCTGGCCTGCTGTATGTTTCTCCTGTGTGGCTCTGGGGTCCTTCTGATGGACCCCAAGGCTCTGTGAAGCATGGTTGGGGAGCATGGGTTATACTCAACCTCCATCCTTCAGAGATGAGGGCAGTCGGGAGGAGGGGACGGCGTTGATAGGCCTCTGTCCTTAATGCAGAGCAGTGAGGTGGAAAGAGGATAACCCTGCTTACCTAGCTTCGCCTCTGTGTCTTAGGACAGCCATGTCCACTATAGCAAGATAGGCATATCCAGAAGATAAAGACACGAACCTACTGTCCAGCTAGAGTTATTAAGAAAGAAGCCTGAAGGACCAGCTGCCACCAGACAGGGTCCCTCATGTCTGGAACTGGCTTTCATGACTTGCTCTGTGGGAGCCACATTCCCAGTGGGCTGTAGAAGCTGTCGCTTGTTTCTTGGGTGACCCTGGCCATTTGCTCCTGACTCTGAGTCACCCTCCCTCTGCACTGCCACGGTTCCTTCTTGACACCCATGAAGAACAGCAGGGAGGCAGCAGCCCTGGCTCACCGGGATCACCCGCTCCAGGCAGATGTTGAAGTTTTTCCTCTGGTTAGCCTTCAGCTTCTTGAGCGAGAACCTGGTCTCGCCAATGAACTCATTGTGGCCGAACTTGTCCTCATCACACACGGAGATCCTGCCGTGGATGAGAAAGAGCAACGGATACTGAACCCCCCTATGCACCTGGGTGAGGGGTACTGGGTATGCCTCAGTTTACCTTCAGTCTGGCCAGTGACTTAGTTCACAGCCTGAGGGGTCTATGTCTCTCATGATCCCAAATAACCATGGCTCACATAGGGGCTAGAACATTTCAATGCTGGAGATTCCTTCCCTAGACCTTCTCTTACCCTCAGAGACCTGCTCTTGCCTGCAAGGAGGCCAGGCACACAGTACACATCACCTTTTCTTGGGATAAGGACTTGCAATGTAGCCCAGGCTAGGTTCAAATTCACTAGGTAGTCCAGGCTAGCCTAGAATGCTGGGATGACAGGCGTGCACAACCTTGCCTGCGCTTTCCCCTTCCCTCTTGCTTCCTCAGCACCATGTATATGAGTCTTAGTTATGCTCACCGCTGTGGGTTCTACATCCAAACACGTTCAGGGACAAAAACTTTACTAAGTGTGTGCAGACGGCTGCCATGGCTGCCTGCACATCACAGGCTGACAACCGTGTGCACCTAGATGAGGAAGGTGCCCTGCATTTACAGTTCCTGCTGGAGTCCACGCTGTTTAAGGGCTGGTCTCACCCTCCGCTGCCACCTGCAGGCACCTGAGTGTCTTTCTCTGCATGTCCTCCTCGGTAATGCCATGGTACTGCAGTGTCTCATTCCACACGGGGTTCCTCGTGTTGCGCAGGGTCTTTGTGCGAAGCTTGTTGGACTAGAGCCCCAAGAGACAGATAGAAGGGCATCCATCAGTAGGGACAACCTGGAGACCCTCCTTGAGCATCCCCTTAAGTGAGGAAGCTTAGGAGTCTTCTGTAGAGGCAGACAAGGCTTATTGCAAAAATGATGTCACTCATTCTGAGGCAGGGACATGGGGATGTTTCTGAGTCCTCAAGCGGTGTCTTCCATGCCCGAAAGTCCTCAGAGGTCACATCCTGCCTTCCCATGATTGACGTAGTAGACAGGTGCTCCCCCCCTAAGAAGCACCCCCACCCTAAACAAACTTAAATCTCAAGATGTACCCCACTAAGTGGCTCAGGCTAGCCTTGAACGTGTGACCCTCCTGCTTCAGCATCCCCAGTAGCTGGGGTCATAAATCTGTGCCATCAAATTTAGCCTTTTAAAAAAGTAGCACCAAGTTTTTCATTTAACTCCAGGAGAGAAGACTAGAAATACATCTACAAACATAAGAAGGAACCGGGTGGTCCTAACTCACACTAATGTGTAAATGAATGATTGGACTTAATGGGTTTTGATGGGCAGTAAAAGTCACCACAGCATCACTAGTCAATCACAGCCAGGGGTGGGCATGTCCTTATCCCAAGATAATGCTGGGACAAGGTGTATGTGTGTGCATGCACGAATGCATGTATATATGTATGTATACATAAATGTGTGTATCATGAGTGTGTATATGTATAGATGTGCATAAACATGCATGTGCATACATGTATTGTGTCTGTGCACATATATGCATGAGTATGCACATGTACATATATGCATTCATGAGTTTAAATGTATATGGACATATATGTGCTTTCTCTTAGCCTGTTAGTTATTTGGAACTCATACAGCCTTGTATAACAGGCATTGTCCTAGGAACATGAAACCCAATGTTCTCCCTGAACCCTAAGACACCCACTTCAAACAAACATTGGCTGGGACAGGCTAGAGGGCCGGCGGACTGTGCCAGTGAAGGTGTGTTTGCTTCCCTCCTGGCTTGGGAAGCTGTTGGGCTTCTGCCTCTTTTCCCACGGTAAGGACTTTGCCTGACATGGGATGGGGTGGGGACTCAGACTTTGAGTGGAGAGCCTATGTAGAACCTGGGCCGCTGTGTACCTTGCTGGCACCAGGAAGCAGGTGCAGCTTCACATAGGGATCCGCCAAGCCATTGGAGTCCATGGGCTTCAGTCCCTGCAAGAGGAGGAAGAGGCATGAGACAGTCAGCCCCAACAGGGGATGGCATCTGTCTCACCTGGGCCAGGGGACAGAACAGAGGGACGCTGTATTATGAAAATGACACTGGTATCAGGTACAGAGTTAACATCCCTAGCTGTGTGGCCTTGAGCAGCCTACTATGCCTCTCTGAGCCTGTATCCACACTGCTGATGGAGGAGAGGGGTGATGTTGGCACAGTTGCCACCGGGTGTTGTAAAATAGATGGAGAGGACACCCCAGCATAGATAGCAGACACTCCTGAATCCAGGGCTTGACCTCTGCCTTCGTTTGAGGCCTCAGTTTCCCCATTTGGAAAATGAGGCTCACATTGTCCCTTCTCAAGGCCAAGAGGAAGTGATTTTAGCATCATTTTCTGAGATGAGTTAAGATGGCCTTGTTCACCTGAGCAACCCTCAAGGTTTTGTAACACCAACACTGTCTACCCACCCAGGCTAGGTAGGAGTATCCCACCTGTGACCTCAGCTTCATCATCTAATTGATGGGGCCGATGAGGTCCACAGCTCTGTTGGGTTCAGGGAGTAATGAATGAAATCTTGCCTTGAGAGATGAGCCTCATATATCTAGGGATGTAACCCCAGGCATTAGTTTTCTGGCTTCATTTTCCCTACCTGAATAATGGGGCTAATAAAAAATGCCTCCCTCGTCTGGTCACCAAAATAGAGGGGAAGAGAGTAATATACACCTGACCACTCACTGTGGTGTCCAGTACACAGTAGGGGTTCAATAAGTGCATGCCCCCTCCAAATGGCTTGAGCAGGAAGGTGGGGAGGAGATGCAGGAGTACCTTTGAGCATGTTAATTCTTGTTTGTCTTCCAAACTGGGACATTTCTACCACAGGCCAGCAGCCACAGAGAGAGAGGACTGTCCTAGATACCCACAAAAGGTCAGCCACTGCACATATGGCTTTCCCAGCCTTGGAGGAAGAGGGGATCATTCACTTTTCCAAGTAACATAGTGAGATAGTGAGGTGTCCTGGGCCAGTATCCACTCCAGTGGAGTCCGGTCCAGATCTTGCTGGGTTTTTTTTTTTTTTCTCCCTGGGTTCCAAGACTTAAGTTTGCTCCAGGTTCCCCAAGCTCTGGAATTCACTCAGCTCACATTCTGCTGTGAGACCTTCCTCCCTACAAAAACCACCTTAATATCACAGCCTCGCTCCCAGTTCACTGCTGTCCCTGGCTGACAATGGCATCAGCAGGAGAGAAGAAAAACCCAAAGTCACCCAGTCAGGATATCTTGGTGGTACCTGTAGTGTCCCTTCTACATGCTGTGGGTGGCCCTCATAGCCAAGCTACCTCTACTCCTAGGAAGCAACCATGGAAGCATCCCCAGAGGAAGCCCCCCCCCCCCCGTAAGGAAGTTTGCCATGGCTGATAACAACCCCGTCCATAGCTCTGGCCTTGCCAAGGGTCATTGACAGCAGAAGCCAGGCCCGGGGCTCATTCCCTCAGTCTCCTGGGGAAACCAGAGCATCCCCAGGGGTCCCCACACACCTTTGCCCTTATGATGGTGCATTGCAGGTTGCTGTTTTCCTGGTCATAGAGAAGACTGAATTCCAGAGCACCCAGTGTGGCTGCATGCAATAGAGACAGGAGGCAGGAAACATTAGTTTAGTCATCCCACAAACATTTTCTGGGTAATTACTATGTGTCCAGACCACAGAAGAGGGAGGACTGGCCCTGGACTCATACTCCATTCTGGTAGACAGTTCCCTGGCAGCTTTCCGACATCATTTATACATGTATTTGGTTAATGACATCCCTCTGCCAGACTGAGAGTGTCCTGAAGAACTATGGTTCTTGATTGACTACCATGTCCCTACTGTGTGTGGCGCACACAGTAGGCACTCCTGTGTGTGCTGAACGCATGGATATCAGTATTTACTGTTCCTCTTGCTGGGAATGCTGTCTCTCTCCATGCTCACACCCTCTCCAGCTTGGCTCAAACGTCACTTCCTAGAGAAACCCTCCCTGACTGTAACCTGGAAACTGTGTGTGATGAGCACGTACTGAGCCCGTTCACGTCTGGCTCTGGCTCCCTTCTTGCCTATTGTCCCAATGTCCCTTGAGCAGTTGAGGCACCGGGGGTGAGGTCAATAAATCCTTGTGGATGACAAAGATGAGCAAGTGAGAAGCAGAGAGAATCCAGGCTTGCGGTACCCAGCCGTGCCGCTGAGCATCCTGGAGGCTGAGAGAGATCCCACTCAGAAGAACACCCAGGACAAAGATGGAGTGCTGCTGGAGCTGACAAGGCAGGTGGACTCTCCTCTCCCTTCCCTGAGACCATAGACCCCTGACTCTGGAGAGCCCCCTGTGTCGAGGGGACGACTGCTTTATCATACAGTGTGGCCCTCAAGTGACTGGAGCCACTCACTGGCTATCCTGGCTAGTTTTATGGTAATCTGACATAAGCTAGAGCCCTCTGGGAAGAGGGGACCTCAATGGGACATTTTCTTGATTGACAGGGAGGGCCCAGCCCATTGTGGGTGATGTCATCCCTGGGTGGTGGTCCTGGGCTCTATAAGGAAGCAGGTTGAACAAGTCAGTAAGCAGCACCCTCCATGGCTTCTGCACCGGCTCCTGCCTCCAGGTTCCTGCTCTGCTTGAGTTCCTGTCCTGACTTCCTCCAATGATGGAGGCACAAGCTGTAAGCTGAAATCAACCCTTTTTCCTCAAGCTGCTTTTAGCCGTGGCATTTATCAGAGCAATAGAAACCCTAACTAACTAACCGGCCTTTTCTGAGTCTCCAGGACTATATGCAGAATGAGAGGAAAGAATGTCCTGTCTCCACTCACTAGGGACAAACACTAGGGAGTGTGGATGGCCCTGGTGGGAAGGGAGACCCACCCAGAGCCTCGCATCACCAGTGTCCACCCTCCTGGCCTCCACCCTTTGTATTAACACTGCTGCCATTCCCGTGTGCTCAGCACAGCACAATCATGGCAGTGTCCACTTTACCAAGTGCTTTCCAGGTGCCTCAGTTTATCTACCCATCAGCCTACACAGAAAGCAATATGAGCTGGGGGTCGGAACCAGGGCGCCCCTGTTAACATACAAAGGTTCTAATGTCCTGGCTGCTTCAGCCATAGCAGATGAAGAAAGTCTTGGTGTTGGTGTGTCTATCCTGGGTCTGTGTTCAAGAGGATACAGTAGGTGACTAGTAAATCCTTGAGAGGATGATCTAGCAGGGATCTCAGGCATGACGGGGAAAGTGACCTCAGGTAAACACACATCATTAGGCTTGAGACTCACACCTGCTTGAGGGCGTGGAGGCCACCAGATGATTCTGTTTGGCAGATGGCCACCGGAGGTGAACCTTAAGAAACCCCAGAAGAGGCTTTAAATGCCTCAATGATGTTCCTTTCTGCTCTACGCCAATAAGACATGTGGTACCTACACTGACCACACGGTGGCGCTCACCAGCCATTCCAGCACTGGAAGACTCTGGGTTTGGTTCCCAGAACTGCAGGATTTTGAGGGTCCGCATTGTTAGCAGTTAGGGGGCATCTATTGACTTCAAAGTCTCATTCCTGCCCTTTTCCCAATATGCCTCTTCCCCCTACTCCCCCACCACTTACTTGCTTCATCAGAATCATAGCTATTGGCTTCTTCTTCCTCTTCCTCTGCAGGTGGTGCCTGGCGGGCAGGGGCCACCTGGGAATAGGGACCTGAAGTGTGGGGAGCTGACGGGAAGCCCCCAACAGGTCCTGTCCTTTCCTCCCGAGCTGGGGCAACAGCCCCTGGATAGCCAGCGTCACTTGGAGGAGCCTCTGCAGGGGCAAGAAGAGACAGGGAAAAGGCAGTGTTGAGTCTGTGTCATAGCAAGGTGGCTGGAGGAAGGTTCCAGAATGCACTCAGAATCAGGAGTCCTGGAGGCTGCATGTGACAGCCAAGCCAGCCCCAGGGTCAGTCAGCAGTGTGAACTCAGCCACACAGCGTGAACCTCGGCTGTATGATGTAGGGCCAGTTCCTTAACATCTCTGAGCCTTAGTTTCCTTATTTGTAGAATGTGAGTTATGGAATCCTAAGGTGCTTCTCTGGCAATCAGTTCTATTAAACAATGAGGTCCATGAAAAATAATGGCTACCTCATAACCATGACAACCAGGCACCTGAGATCTGCATGTGGGTCATGAAAAAAAAAAAAAAAAATCACTGTTTGCTTATCATGGGCTAAACATACTAGACTCCACAAAAAGTGGGGGTATGTTTGTTTGGTTGGTTGTTTTTTGGGTTTTAACTATTTTTTAAATTGTTTTAGTTTGTTTAATATTCTTAACAAGACTGTGAGGGAGGTCCTAGCTTGACTCACACTTTATTTAAAAAAAAACAAAAACAAAAAACCCTGAAGCTCAGTGAGGTTTAGTTATTGGCCAGGAGTAACACAGCAGGGAGTGAGGGATGGGGTCATGCCAGGCCTTCTGTATTCTGAGCAGCAGGAACTTGCTTGTTAGTGGAGAGTTCAGGGTTTTAGAAACCTGCTGAGGCCTCAGACAGGCCTTGGGATACATGCTGAGTAAATGTATTCTCCAAGGCTGGGACAGTCCACAATTACCTGCACTCTGCTCTGGAAAGCGTCCTGGCCCAGAAGCCGCCCTGCTGCCCCCAGAGGCCCCTGTGAGGGGAAGAGAAAGGGAGTGGTGAGGAGGACATACTTCTGGTGTCAGCCCCTCCCCTCATTTCACAGGGTGCACTGGAGGCAGACAATGGCAGGCAGAGATCCCTGGGATATCTGGAACTGTCCAGCGCAGCAGGGGTGGTGTGTGTGTGGGTGGGGGGGGAGTTGACACCGGAAAAGCCCAGGTCCAACCTCGGCATGGTGCTCTTCCTGAGTCCCACTTCCTCTGAGATGTGGAGGAAGTACCACCAAGGCCCTGTCCCTTCACAGTGGATAGGATGCTCCACCCACCCAGCCTTCTACCATGGTCCTGCCCTAAGCACAGGGCCTCCTTTACACCCTTCAGCCCTGTAGGTTGATGGGACTGGGGTCACTATGGAAGACACCAGGGCTCATGGTGGCAGGTACCTGGCTGCCCAGGTTGAGGAGGTGCCGGGCTTGGTGCTGAAGCTGGGACAGGGCGGGAGGCCTGGACTGAGTTAGCCCGCCTCAAACCTGCAGAAAGAGTAAGAGACAGCATAATTCTCTCTCTCTCTCTCTCTCTCTCTCTCTCTCTCTCTCTCTCTCTCTCTCTCTCACACACACACACACACACACACACACACACTCTCTCTCTCTCTCTCTTTCTTTCTCTCTCTCTCTCTCTCTCTCACTCTGAAGGCTGCCCTTCTCTGGTCTGTTTTCTCCTCAGTGCTCAGATCCTCTGGGAAAATCTCAGTGGCTTCAGGGTTATTAAAAAGCACAGGATAACTGGGCCCAGGGATGTAGGTCTGTCATCTCAGCTGCTCAGGTGGAGAGGCAGGAAGCTTATAAATTTGAGGCCCACCTGGGACATAGGATGAGTTCAACACCAGAACCTGCCTCAAAATAAAACAATAAAATGGGCCTGTGGGCATGGATTAACGTAGCCTGCTTACCCAGAACCCACTCCCCAGTGAGATGACTATGGGATTAAGGGAGATGATATAATCAAAGAGTTTAATCATGTGATCAGTGCAGAGCAGAGTTAATGTTACTAATGGGTTGTTTGCCTTCACACCTCAGACAGCCTGCATTCAACCAGGAATCCTGGAGCACGCTGGAAGGGAGAAGAGAGAGTGAGCATATGCATGCTGAGATTATACAAGGGCTCAGTGGCCATGTGTACTGAAGAGGCACTTGCCAACTAGTAGATTGGGGAGGCCAACTTGGGTAGTGGTGTGTCCCAGGGCTATGTCGTCCATCCAGGAACTTGGAGGAGGAGACGGTGAGGTCAGCTCAATGTGGAGTGGGTGGGGCTAGGAGGTTTCCAGATAAGGAGATATGACACTGATTATATAGGGGTGCATGTGTGTACAATTTGTATACTTCTGCCTGTGAGAAATGCATGTGGAGACCAGAGGTCAACACTGGGTACCTTCCTCTACCATTCTCTGCCTTAGTTTATGAGAAGGTTCCTGCTGAACCCAGAGCTTTGGAGCTCAGTTAGACAGCTGGCCAGTGAGCACCATGTTTGCTTGTCTCCGCCCTCACAATCCTGCACTGGGGTTAGTCATATCATAGCGTGCACCACCACACTGAGCATCTGACATAGACTCTGGAGAGACCAACTGGACTCCATCAAAATTAAACCACTGAAAATCAAGTGACACCATCCACAGAGAGAGAGCCACAGCGGGGTGGAAGCCATTTACAAAAGACATGGTGACAAAGGGCTGGAATCCTTTAACTCAATGGCAATAGAGTCTTGTTTAAAACATGGGCCAAGGGTTGAACCAGACATTTCTGTGGAGTATCCAATAGGAAAAGTTGAGTGCCACCGACTTTTAGGGAGATGTCAATCAAATCCACAGCACCACTGAGACACTGACTCACCTTCAGGGGTAGCTAGTACTTAAAAACCAACAGCTGAGTGTGGTGGCGCACACCTTTTATCTTGGCACTTGGGAGACAGAGGCTGACAGATCTCTGTGAGTTTGAGGTCAGTCTGGTCTACATAAGAGTTCCAGGCCATCCAGGGCTGCATGGTGAGACCCTTTCTCAAAAACAAAAAGCAAGTGAACAAAAACCAGCAGCTGGGCTTAGTGGCTCATACTTGTAATCTTAGCATGCAAAGAGGCTGCCACAGTGCACTCCAGCCCAGGCTAGCTACACCAGGAAGCCCTGTTCCCAAAAGCAACCAACAAGCAAAAACAAAATACACAAAACAACTAAACAAACCAGACAGTCACACACATTGACAAAGGTATATAGAAACTGGAACCCTTGTGTATTATTGACAAAAATGTAAAAGTAATCTATACTACATAGGAAACAGGGTGATGGTTGGTTCTATAGGTTAACTACAGAATTGCCCAACATTGTGATATTTTCATTTGCAGGTATTTACTTCAAAGACTTGAACAGATATTAGTTGGAGATGTTCATAACAGCACAACTCACAACAGTTAGAAGTAGTAACAACTTAAATGCCCTTGGCCTGGATGGATAAATAAACTGTGGTATGTCTGTTCAATGGGCTATTAAGCAACCTGAAAAAGGAAAGGACATCCTGACAAATGCTTGAGCATGGATGGATGTGGTGCTCAATAAAGTAGGAAATATTTAAAAAAGATAAATACTGTGTGGTTCCACCTAAATGTGTCAGAAGTATATTCAGAAAAAAAGAGGATTAAATATTCTGGGGGTAGGGAAGAGGTCAAAGAAAAGATATGGTTTTATGAATACAAAATTTTCACCTTGAGATGAAGGAAAGTTCTGGAAGTGGATGGTGGTGATGGTTATATAATAACATGAATGCACCTGATGCCACCAAACTGTACATGAGAAATGGCTAAAATAGTAAACTACATATGGATTGTGTGTTTCACAAAATCAAAAGGCATGGCTAATCTAAACATCACCTCTGGAAGAGAAAAGAGATTGAGTGCTCAGGATCAGATTAAAAACAGATTTAATTCTAATTTTTCTCACTATCAGGAGACAGCAGAACCTTCCAGACTCTGATTTTTCCATCTTTGGAGTTGGAATGATGAAAGTCTCATACTTGTGTGTTGGGGCAGTGGTAAAGAGTCAGTAAGAAATCCTGGGAGAAGAGCTCTGGGAAGCAACTGGTACACAGTCGGTGCTCCATATGTACTCTGGCAGTCATATCTCTGTCTGTCCTCTGTCTATCTGAGCCCTGGGTTCACTAGCGGGTGTGGGCAGCAGAGGGTAGGAGCCCAAGTCCGTTGTCAGAAAGGAGGGAACAGAAGCACTGGCTAGGCTGTTGGACTAAAATGTCCCTGCCAAAATGTTTCCACAAGCTCCAGCTGGTGGCACGTTCTGGGAGGTGGTGAAACTTTAGGAGGAGGGGGTCTCACTTACGGAAACTGTCCACTTCCTGCCCACCGCTATGTGAGCTGCTAGGCCACGCCCACCTCTCTGGGACAGACCAAAACTTCTGAAGCTGTGAGCTAAATATATCTTTTCTCCTTTTAGGTTTTTGTTCTTCATTCTGTCACAGTGATAAGGGAGCCAACACCCACAATTTAGGATGTGAACACTGAGGAACTACGATTGGGAGTACACATCTGTAATCCCAGCACTTGGAGGCTGGAGCTGACACAGGACGATCATGAGTTCAAAGCCATCCTGGACTCATAGTGAGATAACTTCTCTCTATCTGTCTGTATGTCTTTCTATCCATCTCCCTCTCCATCTTCCTTTCCCTCTCTTCTCTTTGTAAGTGTTGGGGGTTGGATACCAGTGAATACTCTTGGTCCTGAACTCTCAGCCACCCTACTGAGACCCAATCCCTCACTATGAAAACAGGGATGCTGTCCCAAGACTCAGACACAGGTTTATTAGAAACAAATGTTCCTAGCCTAATACTCTTCGTCTTCAAAGCCAAGTAGCCAAGACTCTCCTCACTGGGCATTTTAAAGTATAATCTTCTTCTAGTGGTCTCAAGAAGCTGGGCCCTGATAGTGGTACCTGTCAGTCAGTTATGTCCTGGCCACATTGTCCTGCCCATTGACACTGACACACACTTTGCTCAAAGCTAAGTGGCCTTTCTTCTTCTTTTGGAAGCCAAACAAAATCTCATGTGGTTTTCTTATGCCATGTTGGGGCAAAAAAAAAAAAAAAAAAAAGCTTGATCACAATTACAGTGTCTGGAGCTAGAATTGTGTGACTCCATGACTGTAGACCAGAATAGATGATGGGAACAAAGCATGATATGTAGTAGGCGCTCAATAAAGATAGCACATGCCCACCTCACTCACCTGCTGGGCTCCGGCTGGTGTCTCCAGCACCCCCACCATGGCCATGGTCCCAGCCCTCAGGATCCCGGGCAGCCGTACTCATTCTTGCCTCAGAGGCCCTGCGTGTGGGAGGCCCATGGCTTCCTCGTCCAGGAGCAGAGGTGATGTCGGAGCCTTCAAGGAAAGGTATAGCTTGAACAAAGAGAGGAAGGTGGTGAGGTGGGGCCCCAGAGTGGGAGACAGTTGGCAGAACCCACCTGGCTTCTGACCTGGGGCTCTCCTCTCCTCCATGTCACCTAGAAAGAGAGAGAGAAAATTAATGCAGAATGCTGGTTTTCTGGTACCTGTAGGGTTCTTACTACAAAGCTCCCTCCACAAGGGGCTCAGCCTCTTCCTGAGAAGTTTCAGAAGCATTACGTTTTCCTCCAGCCTCTCCCCCGAGTTGTTGCAGTGTCTTGTCTCCTTACTGAATATAAAGACACAAGCACAGACAAACAATGGCCATCTCTTCTGCCTAGACTGGCAGTTCTGTCCAGCCTTTGACATCCCAATGCTATATCATTATCTGTGAATCCACAATCAAGCACCACACAGCCATGTTACTGAAAAAAGACTGTACAATTTGCTTCTGTTCTAAATAAGTTAGTAGTTTTGTTTTGGGCTGCATTCATAGATGCATGCATGTGGTCTGTGGGCCATGGTTTGGAGGATGGTTGGTAGGACTGCACACTCCTCAGGGACACAATCTCTGTTGACAACTTGGTGATTATATAAGTAGAAATGGCTCATGTCACTTCATAAAGAAAACCTTTGGCACCAGGTGCCATAATGCTGAGAAGTCATCCTATTAGAAATCAAGTCAGGTGCTTAGAGTTGGGCCCTGTGTCTCTAGCTCTCTTTTGAGAAATGATGCCCCAGCATTGCTGCTCCAGTTGGATTTTACCATAAAGTGTTAATTGACATTATCACAAGGGCTTTGGCTAGTCCAAGTGGTGCTATGCAATGAAAATGTAATTTTTATGGAGTCATTTTTCTTCCTGCTTGCCTCTCTCTCTCCTTTAATGATCATTTTAATTATTAATAACCATACTCAGATAACAGCCATGATATTAATAGTGCTGATAATTTTCTTTCACTAATTTCATTTCTATTCATCTTTCACTTTTAATTAGATTAGTTTCAGAATTGTTTACAGTCAATAGAAAAAAATACAAGTGAAAATCAGGCATGGTGTAGCACACCTATAACCCCAGCACTTGGGAGGTAGAGACAGGATACTAGGGTTCAAGATCACTAAATTCTCAGATACAAAGGGAATTCTAGAGTATTCCTGGGCTATATAAGTTTCTGCCCAAGAAGAAAAAAAAGAATGAGAAGAGAAAGAGAAAGAGGAGAGGGCAGAGGGGACAGAGAAGAGGAGAAGAGAGAGAAGAAAAACAAGAGAGAAGGAATAGGAGGAAGAAACATAAGAAAACCAGGAAAGTATTCTTAGCAGACTCAACTTCCCCAGGTTCTGTCATATATTCAAGCGAACGGGGGCCTATCCCAATTCCTAATTTTTAGTCCTTCTTTTGTACTCTTCAATTTTCCACTAAGAAAGACAGCAAAGACATTTTCAAACTGGCTTTTCTAGAAAGTTCCAGATGCTACCCTTCCAAACAATGTCCATGGTAAACTGTAAAGAGGCTAAGAAATCCTAGACAAGAAGCCAGAAACTCACTAGCAGCAAGTACTTTGCTAGGATGCCTCTGGTAGACCAGTAGGCTGAGACCTGTCCAAGGTTCTGAAAGGAGTTGGCTTTGTCCTACCTCGAGCTGGAGCCCGGGCTGTGTGCCTGGACTCAAGTGTAGGCTGCTCCGGGGTAGCAGGCTCACCAGCAGGCTGCTGGGGCTTGGTCTTCTTTATAGGCATAGGCTGCGGAAGGACCTGTTTGGGGAAACCTTTGAAGAACCATGCTCCTGAGCGCTTCCAGACCTGGGAAGGGAAGGAGGCAGGTGTGGGAGACATGGCAGCCAACTGCCAGTTTTTATCTTTGTTCCCATGACAGTGGACACATACATTTGTTCCATTCATCAGCCTCACAAACCTGATGGCCATTTTATTGACAGAGAAAAGTTCAAAGTTTGCTGTGTCAAGGGACAATCCAATAGCACACCACCAGAGAGAAGAAGAGGGTTCAATGCCAATTTGCTCATCTTGTAACTATGGCCTTGCACTTGATGTAAGGAAGATTGGATGTACCTGTAAACCCCCAAACTTGGAGGTGGGAGAATCAGGAATTCAGGTTTGAGGTCAGCCTGGGCTACATGAGACCTTGTCTCAAAAAGACAAAACAAATGATCCACTCCCTAACAAGTTATTCAAGACCCCAGGCCTTTATCATGACTTCAGGTTAGACAAGATGGTATGGGGACATTTGGAAGATTCCCATATTCCCATCTTGCTATATGCCCTACAGGGTTACCCAGTGTGACACATAATAACAAGGTTTCCATGACTTTGGTCCTCTGGTTTATGTGGTCCAGGAGAATACCAGAGGAGTATGCAGATGTGGAGAAGGAATTCATGGTGTCTATCCCCTTGGCTCTCCCCCTCCTGCTGGGTGGTAATGACCCCTGTTCTCTCCACCTTCTTCCTGGATAATGTGCCCTCCTTCCTCTTTCTATTCAGACCAGGGCGTGGATTCAGAGCCCTGACATCGCTTATATTGGGAGGTCTCCCCTCCACTTCTTGTATCCTCTACTCTGCCATGAATAGCACCTTCATCAAACCTTCTCTGTGTATCCTGCTGTCCTGAGGCTGAAGAGAGAGGTCTCTCTCTAAAACAAGAATCTGCAGCACAGGGTGAGTGGTAAAGAAACTAGGATGGTTAGGTAAAGTCAATAACACAAAGTAGGTGTGGGCAAGAGAAGGATTCTAGAGGAAAATGGACAGAGGGGAAGAAGAATGAGGGAGGATGAGGAAGGAAGAAGAGAAGGAAGCAGAGGTGGAGAGATAAAATGCCATGGAGGAGGGGAGAGGATGAGGAGTGGAAACAGGGAGATGAGAAAGACAATGGGTAGGAAGGGAGAAAAGATGGGGGGAGTTCTGGAGAGGTGGGTGGGGTGCAAGCATGAGGTCCTAACCTCAGATCACTAACACCCACATCAAATCCGGGCAGTGTGTACCTGTTACTCCAGTGCTGGGGGTATCCCAGGGACCCACTGGCCAGCCAGCCTAGCTGAACCCCTGAGCTCCAGGCTCAGTGAGAGACCCTGGCTCACAAAAATGGACAGAGACAATAAAGGCAGACACTGATGTTGGCCTCTGGATGCCGCAGGTTCACACCTGGGTGAGCACACTATCACACGTGTGTATATGCTTATGCCACACACACACACACACAGAGATTGGGGAGGAAGATTCAGAAAGTGAGGGACAGGGATGGGGAGGGGGAAATCAGAGGGCAGTGACAGAGACAAAGGGAAGAGAGGAAGAAACAGGCCACACCACAGTGGCCCAAGAAGAGATTTGGCTGCTTCGCCAGCCATTCATTCCTTTTATGTGTTTAGGCAGGGTCTCATGGGTTGAGGCTGATCTTGAACTCCTGATCTTCTTGCCTCCACTTCTCCAGTTCTAGGATTACAGGTATGTACCACCATGCCCAGTTTCAAGCCATGCTGGAGATTGAATCTGGGTCTCTATGTATTAGGCAAACACTATCCACTGAACCACCCAGCTCTAGATACAAGAGCCAGGCAAAGCCCCAAGCCTCTAAGTGCCACCACTCACCCCCACCCCTGACTGGCCTCCAGGCACAGGCCTGGCCACTCACCTCTCTCTGCTCAAGGCAGATCTTACAGAGCCATACTGGATGCGGGCGGTTATTGGAGGTCTCCACCCCACACTTGGTGCAGACATTCTGTGGACAAAATGCAGCCAGAGCACATACAGGTGAAACATATTTCAAGCTGTTGAGGTACTAGTGGTGAGTGAGGAGAGTGGAGTACCAATAGAGTTCAAGATCTCTTGGGGGCTCAAAAGAACTAGAACCCTTCCTCACTTCCTCCAGAGAACAAGGCCAGTTGGAATAAAGTTTCACTTTGGGTCTTGCTGCCAATGGCAAGAGCTGGATTTTTTTTCCCAGGTATTGGAGAGGTCTCTCAAAGAATCCACCCTGTGGGGTCTGGGTTCTCACCCACCACATAGAGGAGGCCACTGGCATAATTTTTAAGAAATGCCAGTATAATTATTCTGTTTATTGGTTTCTTTCTTTTCCCAAAAGACTTGTGACAATCTTAGCCATGACTACAAGTCCACCCACTCCAGTAGATAAACAATGTCTGAATAATAACCAGACAATACAAAGGGGCACTATAGTCTGGGGTGAGCATCCCATTGGCTGAGAACAAATGGGAAATTCCACAAGTGCATAAAACTGTCTATCAAGATAACTATTATAATCCATCATCTTCAGATGAACTTTCCCCAATACTGTATTTGTTTTGTTTAGTTTAAAACCAGGTTTCTCTGTGTAGCCCTGGCTGTCTTGAGATTTACTCTGTAGACCAGGCTGGCTTCAAATTCAGAGATCTACCTGCTTCTGCCTCCCAGGGGCTGGGACTCAAGGCCTGAGCCCACACCCAGCTATCGCAATACTATGTTCTCTATGCTGTTTGGATCACAGGGCAGAAGATGCCCAGTGGTATCTTTAGCTGAGTGGATCACCAAACTTCCTTGAGTGGTAAAAGGTGGACCAAAGACAATTGTGTCTCTTTACTGGAAGGGTGAGGTGCTTATAGTTCAGGGGACCAGGATCCTCATGCTCCAGACTCCTGAGTCTATCTTGCATAGATCTCAGCTCTAAGAAGACATAAAGGCCTTCTATGGAAGGAACCAGGACCTAGGTGACCTTGGGATACTGGGTATCCTGCAGAATTCACATTGTACACTGCCCTTCATCCTTCAGACCCCAAGCTCCAGATCCACAGTCCAGTCCCCCACATCCCTCTTCCCCACGAGGGTGTCCAACAGGAAAGAAAGGGAGTATGATGCTGGTACCTTCTTACAATCTTCACATACAACACAGGCAGAGCCCAGCATGCCCAGCTGTTCTCCACACAGAATGCAGCGGTTTACACCATCCCCAGCCACATTCTTCCTCATGTTCTCAAGACGGTCTACCAGGCGCCTGGTAAAGAGATAGAGCAGTAAGGAACCCCAGGCCCAGGTGCCCCCAGTGTGTCTCAAGCAGAGCGAGGCTCTCTATCTCTGAGTCTATGTTCTTGAAAAAATCTGATGGTATCTGTGTGCCTTCCCTAAAACAGCTTTCAGATGCCAATGCTTTCAGAATATATGAAGCCACTCCAAGTTCAGGCCCCTCCGAGTCCATCTGTGCTAATGGATTTAGGTTCAGGCCTTTCCTAATGCACATGCCCTTCTCCGGGGATCGGCCTCCAGGGTTCTGAGTTTGCTAGCTAAACGTGACACACCTGCACTTGGCCATCCTCACAGGCATCTGGGGCAAATGCTTTCAAGCTAAGCATACTGCAGGCACCTGCCAAAATGCAGCCCCTGAAACATGGGTCTGAGGAGGAACTTTCTAGAAAGCTCTGAAGCTCTAGCCAGATAACGAAGCAATAGGTTCAAACATGGAGCCTGTGGGCACCCTATAGGGTCTTTGGCATCTAGATTTCCAGACATATCATCTGCCAATTTCAAGTCCTTTCCTCAAACCAAAGATTTCCTGGTCCAGCTGGGTGAGGTGGCTCACATCCACTAGCACCTGGGAAGTAGAGGCAGGAGGATTTCTTTGAGTCCCAGGTCAGGTTGTATTCCAAGGTTATAGAGTGAGAGTCTATCTCAAACAAGATGAAAGCAATGTCAAACAAACAAAACCAAAAGTTTGTTGTCTTATTCTAGACACAGGGATGGGGGCACTGGAACTGGACTTGGCCATTCCTTTGTCGTGTGAAGCCCACAGTGAACAGTGGACAAGAGTCATCGGAAGGACCTGGGAACCACAGCCTCCAGAGGGATGCCTGGCAGCCCTGCCCACAGCCATCTAATGTGCACTCTGAGGGCCCGAGGGCTCCTAAAAATCATTTTCTGGTGCTTCTTCCTTGAGTCCCCATAAGGAAAGTGCAGTCTGTAGGCCATGGAGCCTCCAGCAGGACCCAGGCTACACTTGACTACCAGGAGGTGACAGTGCAGAGCCTAGGCTAATGCTCATGCCCAGCATATTCAGTCACCTCTCCCCAGGAACTAGTCCTATGGGCCCACCGAGGCAGTAACTGGAGCCAGGCAGCAGTCTGTGTTCCCAGAATGTCCAGGGCAATGGTAGCTGCCCCTGAGGTACACTTGCTGTGTGGCAGACACCAAGATCAACATTCCATATCAGTTTACTGAGCAAACCTTCCAACCTCTCCAGGAACTCAGGGTTCCCATGAGCCCTGACTTAAATTTTTTTTCCTTCACCATAGTATTCAAAAAACCCAGTTTAAAACCATCCTGGGTGGGGATACAACTCATTTGGTAGAGCTCTTGTCTAGCATACACAAAGCCCTGGGTTCTATTCCCAGCCCACATAAATCAGGAATAGTGGCACATGCCTATAACCTCAGCACTCAGGAGGAGGAGGCAGGAGAATTGGAAGCTCAAGGTCATCCTTAGCTACATAGTAAGTTTGAGGCCAGCCTGGGCTACATGAGACCCTGTCTCAAAAAAAAACCCTAAATAAATAGACAAAAACTACATGTAATTTTTATCTCCTTCTAGAAAATAAAAATTCCATGATGTGGTCCTCTTTCATGATGGTGTGCAGCATCAGTAGGCGTGATTTCTGTCAGCTCCACAACCATGAGTGGAAATAACTGTATCTGACTATGCACAGGGCAGCCTGGGCTACTTAGTGAGTCCCAGGTTAGCTTGATACATAGGGCTATTCTATGCACCTCCCCACCAAAGAAACCACCACCACCAACAAACAAAATACCAAGGGCTCGGGGAACAGTATGTTGACAAAGAACCTGTCTTGCAAGCATAAGAACCTGAGTTTAATTTCTCAAAATCCAATTTGAAAAAAATGCTGGGTGTAGGGGGTACTCATTGGTAAGCACAGCAGTGAAATGAGAGACCCCTGAGGCTCACTGGCCAGCCAACCCAGCCTACATGGAGAACTCCAGGCCAGTGAGCCCCTGTCTGGATAACAAAATGGATAACTCCTGGGGAATCCATAACCAGTTCTTCTCCGGCCTCTATACACATGTGCATGGGCACACACATGGACAGGAGGAGAGAGGGCAACCATCCAACATAGGGTTAGCATAGGGTCTTGATGTTGGGATTTCAGCCCCATCTGCTCTCTACAGTCCAGTTTCATCCAAAAAATAGCGGTCACACCAATGTTTGACAAACTGTGCTTCTGGGTATCCTGGGGTTCTGCAGGGTCAGCTGAGGAGGGGGTACCAGGAGATCCTGAGGGCCCCATACCCCATCTCCTCTGAGCCAGCCTACATTTACCTCTATTAGTTGGGGCTTCTGGATGAGGTCACCTTTGGTAATTTGGTCTCATGGTTTTTAAAAACCTTTCAAGTAGGAATATGTGAACCAGCATGGCTCTCTGTGCATGGCTCTGTACAGTGTGAGAACATGAAGCCAATCCAATCTGCAACGTGCTCCACTGTGGAACATTTTAATGGGGTTGCCTGCATTTCTGCCTCTTTGAACAATAAGGGCATAGACTGCCCCCACTTGCAAGCCTGCATTGGAACTACCCAGCATGCCTGGTCCCTCCATTATCATGCTCACTTGTTACTCCATGTCCAGGGCAGGTCTCCTGAGCAAGCCGCAGAGGCTTTACATGTCCTACAGACTGAATGAAGGTTGCGTCCTGAAGCCCCCAGCCCTTGTCACAGCAGTTAGGAGGAGGGTGTGAGGTGGCAGGTGGACCTTTCTTCTTGACCCAGATCTCAGGAATGAACAAGGCATGGATGCTCTTCCCTATGACCCAAATGTGGCCTACTTAGCCTCTAGAGCCAGCAATTTCAAGTCCAGAGAGCATTTTTCAAGGATCTAGGTAAAAAACATGCCACCATGTGTGACCAGCAGATTTACAGCCTTGTGACAAAACATTCTATTCTGTCATGCCAGGACTATTTGTTACTACAGATCTCAGTGAGAGAGCTAGGGCACACTGGGACACCTCACTGTTTGTCAATCACACAGCTTTGTGACAAGGCTCTTATGATTAGGTTCTGGCTGCATCTTGGTGACCAGTCCAGCTAAACCTAGACATCTTTGTTCAATCATCCAGTCCTGAGAAAATGTCCCCCAAACCCGTGGCCATCGTGACCCTCCAAGAAGCACATTTAATGCTTGGAAGCTATTTCTATGGGCTCAGAACAAGACTCAGGAACTCACATTTTTAAAGGGGTTCCCTGTGTGCTCTGTAGCCTGAATGCTTGGCCATGCCTGCATGTATTTCTTTTTCCTGATTCTGGGAATGGAAGCTAGGACTTCATGCATGCGAGGCTGATGCTCCACTCCTGAGCCATGCACAGACTGGCTCCAGCTCCACACCCTGCCCAATGCTGCTTCAGAAGAGGTGAGGGGAAACCTCATGTGAACTCTCGCCTCAATCTGCTAAGTGGGAAAAGAGCCCCAAGCCAGAGTGCAGAATCCATCAGGCTGTGAATATGATGTTGGAGGTGTTATGTCTCAATGCCTTTGTTGTGTGTATCGAAGAGGAACAAAAGAAAAAATCAAAACACTGGCAGCAATCATTGTCCCTGCCTCCCCTGGGGAAGCCTCACTGATGGCTTCTCCTCTGCATTTTAACCCCTCATGGGGACCATACATCACCTGTCATTAGACACGAAAGGGACATTTCCCAAGCTTGAGGTATGGGGTGAAATGCTGAAGAGCGTGAGAGGAAATCCTTCCTCTTAGCCAGCTGATGGCTGTGTTGGTATTTTCTTAATTGCAGCTAATTATTCAGCTCAAGCTAAGCAGAAATCACAGATCTTCCATTAAAGACAACAACAAAACCCCACTGTACCAACAGCCCCATAGAGCATTGGCGGGACTTGCTCTGAGCACTCAGTCGCTTTCCCAGCCCCAGCTCCAAAATCACTCCACAATCTTCCTGAGATCACGTGACCGGTTTATCACAGTAGTAGGCCAGCCATTCTCTGGTACCAGTTTCTGCCAGAGCTAATTTTCTATTGCTCTGATAGAGACCATAACCAAAAGCAACTTGGGGTCGGAAGGGACTTATTTGGGTTACAACTTATAGTCCATCACAGAGGGAAGTTAGGGCGGGAACCTGGAGGTGGGAACTAAAGCAGAGACCATGGAGAAGCACTGCTCACTGGCTTATCTACCTTTCTTATACTTCCTAGGAGCACCAGCCCAGGCAATAGCATCCCCCTCAGTGGGATGGGTCCTCCTCCATCAATCACCAGTCAAGAAAATGCCCCACAGACTTACCTTAAAATCCAACTGGGTGGAGGAGATTCCCTCTTTCCAGGTGACTATAACTTGTGTCAAGTTGAAACAAAACTAACTACTCCAGTGACCTTGAATGGCCTTGGCTCTCCTGGTACCCTCTGTATAGCTTCTGCTCTAAGGGGATTATGTAAACATTCCTCAAACCTCCTAATGTGGGCAGCACTAAGAGACCTTAGGTCCTAGAGCCCAAACACTTCAATGTCCCTTCTGGTCCTCGGTGCTTAGATGGTCCCAGAGGGAGTCTGGATTTATGGCTGTCTCCTTTCCACTCTTCCTCTGCTCAAGCAATTACCTGGCCACTGTAAGTACTTGTCACTCTCTAGTTAGCTCTTTACATGCCCTATTAACTTTATGATGCCCAGTGCTGCATCCAAGACACATCTATCACCAGGCAGGCACTTCAGGGGACTGCTGACTACTCAGAGAACTTAGGTGGGCACCTCCCATTCCCCGGGATGTCCTTGGGAGCACCGGAAAGGGCATATCCCTCTACCCTCCTTTCTGGATAGCAATGTATGAACTCTCAAGATGGTGGAAAGTAGATCACCACTGTCCAGATGTTGCCATTCCAATTCAGGAAGATGGGCATGGTGGCAAACACTGTAACCTGCTGCATACCCCCATCCTGTGAGATGACTACCAACCTTAAAAGTATTTTGTTGCTACTTCCTAACTGAAATTTTGCAACTGTTATGAATCGCCATGAAAATACCAGATAGGCAGGATATCTGATATGTGAACCCTGTAAAAGAGGCAGTCAATCTCCAAAGGAGTCAAGACCCACAGGCTGAGAATCACTGGCATAGAGATACCTGCACCCCGGCATATGCAGTGCATATTCGGACAGTCAGCATCTACATGCAAGATCACACCTTTATACACAACCATGGTTCTAGGATCCCATGAGAACCCATCCCTAACCTGCCCTGCAGAGACCCGTTACTGTGAATCTCAAGCCCCCATGAAAGCCCAAGCTGGTCTCTGCAACACCCCCACCATTATCCAGGCTGCCAGTTAGCATGACTGTGGATCCTGAGATGTGGAGACAGGTGGCTTTGGGCTACAGGGGGAGCCAACGTGATGGACAGCTAACCAGGGTGTGGTGGTTCATGTACTGGTCCCTGAACCAGCATAAAAAATGGCTGAACTATGTGGCCCCTCAAGGAGCAGGTAGGACCCAAACAGCTGCTGCACTACCACACAATGCTTTTCAGCGCAGACAGTAGGTGCCAGGTTGTCTGTCCGTCTGTCTCTGTTTCCTGCATCCTCTCTCTCTGCCCCATCTTAAATTCCTCTGCTCACTCTTTGCCAAGCAGAGGATGTTAGCATAGCACCTACTGAGCTTTGGGATTGTAGTACTGTCAGAAGCAGAAAAGGCCCATCTACCGTGGGCAGGAGATGGTTGCCCTGGTGGAGGCCAGTCCCAGGCTCCCAGGCAGGGCTCTCAAAACATATCCTCAAACGACCAAGCTGCCCATGCACAGCTGGCACTCAGAGCCTGTGCCTGGAAGGCTCACCAATTCTCCCACCCAGGAAGCCACAGTTCCCATCACTCCTTGGGGGCATTTAGTGTATTGGGTGCTGTGCTAAGTACTCCTTGCCATGTTTTTCTTGATCAGTGAGCACCTGTGAGATCAATTCTATTATTCACCTCTGATTTATGGATGGGGACACTGAGGTACACAGAAGGCAGCCATTTGCACGTGCTCTGATTTCTGGACTTTGAACAAGGGAAGTTTTGTGTCATTCGGTGCTCAGGGTTGGGGTTCAGACTATGCTGCTCCACCATTTCCCGTCATGATAAATGGAACCGAGAGAAAGTATTGAGGCCCCATGAGAGAGACAGAACCAATCAATCCACGACACCTGTGAATGCCTGTCTCTCCGTGTCACTGCACCATCTGTCAACTGCCCTCGCCACCTGTGTTCCCAGAGGCAGTAGGGTGTGCAAGATGCTTAAATGCAAAGTCTCATGTGGCCACAGGAAGGCTGAGCGCGCCTGGGTGAATGGCTTCGGATTCCTCAGCAGCTAGACAGCAATGAGCCTTTCTCTCCCTGGGGACCTTACACGGGTGAGAAGAAGTGATCAGCATCTGAGAGTTCCTGGCACAGGGTGCAAGAAATACTTCTCTGTGGAACAGCAAAATAGGACTATAGCTCTGGGCTAGCCTGGGCTCCTGTTCCTAGTTCATCACCTGTGTGGCTCAGGGCAGGCTGCTTAGCCTCTGTGTTTCAGTTGTCTCACTAATAAGGCAGGGATGGCAATGTGTTCTACTGGGCCACTGCTGAGACAGTGACTGCCCGGATTGGAGCTCTAAGCTCAGGGCAGACCTTTGATGATCTGGTCCAGTGTTCTCTTCAATCCTCCCCTAAAGGCTGACTAACGTCAGACTCCTCAGACCATTTCTTCTGTCCATGAACCACCAGCAAAGGCGACAGGGAATGGTTTTTGGCCAGGGATGACTTTGCCCCCAGGGGATCCTGCTCAGTGTCTGAAAGACTTTCTTTGGTTATCACAGCTGGTGGTGTTACCTATAGTCTGCTGATAGGTAGAATCCAAAAATGCTGCTTAACCATCATACAGCACACAGCACAGTCCTCAATAGGAAGAATTTCCCAGGCCCCCACCCCCACCCTCCCACCCCTCCACCCCCCACCCCCCATGCAGGTGTGTATTGAGGCTGAAGAGCCTGAATGAGAGGAACTTGGGAGCCCCTGGGGACATGGGGGCTAGACTTCCCACCTTACAGATGGGTTATGGGATGGATGCCTTGAGGTTAAAGAATCTCAGTGAAAGGCTTGGTTAAATTTACAGCCCAGCCACACGTACTGTTCATGCAGTGTGACGATTTACACTCCCTTGATGGCAAACACTGGAGTAATTAGGGAATTTTTAAAAGCTGTCATTTGCTGTTCACCAATGCTTCAAGGATGGTGTGTGTGTGCACGTGTGCACGCTCGAGTGTGTGCGACCATGTGTGTGCTGGTGCCTGTGTATTTGACATGTGCAGCAGTGTGTATCTTTATTACTCTCCACCTGACATCTTGAGACCAAGTCTCTCATTGACTCTGGCTGTTGCTCATTGATTTACCAGCCTGGCCAGCCAATGAGTTCCTGGCATTAGCTGTTTCCATCCACTGACCCTAGCTCCTGCTGGCTTTCATATGAAGGCAAGGATCTGAACTCAGGTCTGAATTCACATTTGCTTGGCAGACCTTTTACTACTGCCCTTTTTTTTAGACAAAGTCTTACTATGAGCCCAGGCTGACCTTGAACTTGTCATCCTCCTGCCTCAGCCTCCTGAGTGCTAGGATTACAGGCACGTACCACTAAATATACCTAAGGCTGGATGGATCCTGAGAGCACTTATCTAACACTTGGGGAAACTGAGGCATTACTTAGCAGTTTTTAACATTGGGAAGTTACAGAGTCCTATTAAACCTGATGAAATCTATGGATATTTGCTTCTTGTGAAAAAAAAAAATGAACATAAATATAACTCTGTCCCGACTGATTCACACCTCTCCCTGGAAGGCCAGGGTTCCAAAATAAAGGAGGAAGGGCTGATAGAGACGGGGCAAGACTGACCTGGCTGTCTGTGCCCTTGTGCAGCCACGGGAATGGCACCTGCCTAAGGACAGACACTGTGGCTGGGGTAGTGACCTTCAACAGGGAAGTGTCAGGGACACAGTGGATCCTGCAACAACAGGTCTCCTTCATTTCTCTGGCCTCCTCCAGTATGGAGTGGGGACGTCAAGGTTAATGACATCTCTAATTACCTTTTTTTTTTTTTTTTGAGCCCGTCTGTTTCAAGAAGCTGACCTCGAACCACCCAGCTGCTGCCTCTTTGCAGGCAGGATATGTGCAAATGCCTTGGAGGGGATCCAGATAGAAGTACAATAAGGACATAGAAGGGCAGCTTCTCGGACAGTCTGTCACATTGTGGGGGGGTGCGAACGACTTTTCTAGGCAAACATTTTATTCCAGACTTAGCACGTTCTGAAAGTCTGGTGACAATTAGTTGGTCTCAGCCAGAGCCCCTTCCCACTCAGAGGAAGCCCGAAGCAGCCATGTTTCCATGGAGATGTGGCATGGCCGTGTTTGCTGACTTGTGGGGTGAAGAAGGGTTCTTCTGAGCTGTGTGCCTGACGGCAGATCCCTTGAAATAGCCCTGAAGCCTCTGTTAGGTCCCCCTGTGTGCGCAGCTGAGGGGGGGGCAGCGGGGATGGCAGCCAGCCATTCTCTTAAGAAGATGAGGCCTTTGACCATGGTCTCAGTCCTCAACCTGGCTACAAAGACTTAGTGACCTCCACCTTTGCACTTCTGAGACCTCGCTGTAAAGGAGCCAGGCAGGGGTAGACTGCAAACCAAGAAGGGAGAGAGGCGGTGGCAAGAAGACACAGGATCCTCCAGTGTGTTATAATCTACTGCCAGCTGAACACAGTGAGCAACTCAGATGCCCCAGAGGATAGAAAACCACCCAGTAGAGCCATGCCTGAATTCTTAACCTCTTGAAGTCTGTCTCAGCTAATCACAAAGCAGGAGCCCCCACCTTGTGCCCGAAAAAAGAATGTGTTCAAAGGAAGCAATTGGGAAAAAAAAAAAAAAAAAAAAACCTTCCAACTCTCCTGGCCACCATCTCTCTATCCTCACACACTGAACAGGGCAGAACTGAAGAGAGAGTGGAGGGCATGTGAGCATTTAGTCTCTGGGATGCAGCTGTAGGAAGGAAGCTTGGGACTCTCCTGGGTTCTTAGTTCTTGCAAAATTGTCCCATTGGAGGAAGCAAAGCTGCCTGAGAGGCCTGATACCTCCCCCCAAACCAGACCTAGACACTGCCAACACTGCAAGTAGAGGAAGGGAGGAAGGAAGGAACGAACGAGGCAGGGGGAAATCTGCTGGAGAGGCTACCTGCTGGCTTGAACTCTCAAATAGAAGTTTGGGTTAGGGGCTGGCAAGATGGCTCAGCAGGCAAAGGGGCTTGCTGTCAAGACTGATGATCTGAGTTCAAGCCCCAGAACAACACAATGAAGGGAGAAAACTGACCCCCAAGAATTACCTCCTGACCTCTATGCATGTACCATGGCATGCACATGTGCATGGGAAACAATAAAATGAAATACGTATTTTTAGAAGTTTAGGTGCACAGAGTTTGGGGAAAGGTCCAGGGAAGACACCATATAAAGTTAAGGACATCATTCTGAGGACCAAGCAGAAGGGGAGCAGACCTAACTTGACTATGACCGTGTCTATCCAAGCATTAGTTTCCCAATCTGAATAAAGGAGACGCTATAGTACCCACTCCATAGGGCTAAAAGGAGCAGGAACTATATTGAGTCAAGTGAAGTTTTAAACCATAAGACTTGGTGCTAGGAGTGCACTGGGTAGAGAGTTTGCCTACAATGCACAAAGCCCCGGTCCCATTACCAGCAAAGTAAAAACTGAGTGTGGTGGTACCTGTTTATAACCCCAAAACTCAGGAAGTAGAGGCAGGATGATCAGAAACTCAAAGTCATCCTCAGCTACACAACAAGCTCAAGGCTAGCCTGGGCTACATGAGAACATGTTTCAAAATTAATAAAACAAAATGCAGGACTTGGCACATTGTGGGTGCACGGTAAATTATGCCGCTCATGGGAGTTAATTTCCATGTTCAATCAAAGTGACCTCATACTGTTCCAGATGGCTTCACTTGGGTAATAGAAAAGAAACCTCAGCAACAGAACTCAAGACAGGAGCACCTGAAATCCTAACCCAGTTAAAAATGCCACCTTCCTCAGAGATACAACCAACGATGCAGGGTAAGGACCCCACCATGCCCCATCACGGTAGCAGCTGAGTAAACAGGAAGGCACCTGAGAGTCAGCTGTGGAAACTGAGGCAGAAGCCTTGCTCACTGAGAGCCTTGGGTTCTGTAGTGGCTGCTTCGGAAAGCAGAACTCCTGCAATCTCACTCCTCACCCAGTGCTCCACCTGGTGCTTCACCAGGCTTACATCTGATTCTGTTCCAGGAGGTATAGGAGGAACAGAAATGAAGCCATGATGGTGTGGAGCTCAGAAGACACAAATAGCATCGGGCTTGCCCCTGGTGATGCTGCCAGGGAGGCCTGACAGCCAGGATGCAGGAGACACAGGCTGCCCAGGCCTCCGGGGCTGCCCTCCCTACTCCAGGAAGCCAGGGAGAAAATACACTAGCTCAGCAGAGACATACTCTGCCAGCCCAGATTTGGCCCAGGATCCCTGGAAGCCTCTCAATATCCTTCTGGGGAAGCCAGGGAATGCTGGGACTCCAGGGCTTGCCAAACTAAAGCATCCATCACAGGTGCAAACCAAAAGCATCAGCAAGTACCAAAACAAAAGCCTCTTGCTTTAAAAACTAAACCGACCCTTGGATGGCTACCACTTACCGAATGTGTGTGTCACCATCATCCGTGCATATTTATTCACCAAGGAATATCACCTCCATTTTGCACATTAGGAAACTGAGGCACAGGAGTAAAGTGGCTACCATAAGGTTACAGAGAAAATAAATAATGGAATCAGGATTTGAACCTAGGTCTTCTTGATCTGGGGATCCCGACTTTCAACCATGATGCTCTGCCTCATGACATGAAGTCAGTGTCAGGCCACAGAGGACAAGACAGGGACTCAGTGACCCTGTGCTGGGAGTGCCTTTAAAGTTGAGGACAAGGAAGGTGTAGATAAAGTGTGGCCAGGTCAGGATTTCTGCAAGACTGGAGAACTGTGTGCATTTGGCTATTTCCTTATATGTTAACCCAGAACCCCAGCTCATGAAATGGTACCACACACATCTGCAGAGCTGGAAAGCATGCTATGATCGCCAGCATCCATGTAGGTCAGATGTTGCAGGAAGTCCCAGAGCTTAGGGGTAAGAGAAAGGAGGGTCCCTGAACCATTGGCCAACCAACCTAGCTTGGATGCACTGTAGGTGGGAGTCCTTTCTCAATGAAAGGTAGAACATGATGAGAAGGATACCTGGAATCTACCTCTGACCTGCACACCACACACACACCACACACACACACACACACACACACACACACACACACACACACACGAACACACACATGCGCACACACACAGGTACACATGCACACACACAAACATGCACACACATGCACAGGCACACACACATAAGCATGTGCACACACACATGCACACATGCACACGCACAAGTACACATACACACACACAAACACGCACACATGCACATACAAGCAGGACACATCTGTTTCACTTCGCACTAGGACAATAAGAGATTTCCTGAGGACAAGAAGTGAGGCAGCTTCTCAGCGGCTCCTAGCTCTCACTGGAAACTGGGATGTAAGGGACTGTTCGGTGGGTCCCTCTGTAGCCTAGAGTCTCCCTGACCCTGATGATGCCTGACGTTTTCTTACCCACATGGCTTCCAACTCCCCTCCAGCATGCACTCAATCTGCTGTCTTCCACATCTGCTTCCTGCAAGCCCTGCCTCCCTCCCGTCCGTAAGCCATTATCTCTGCTCTCTGAGAACCACTTTGCCCTCATTCCTCCCATCCATTAGACACAGTTACAAGTGGGGCACACCCATCATCTCACTCTGTCCTCTTCAGAACCCTGTGGTGTCATTATGTCCTTCCTCCTGTCAGCAGGGACGGAAATCCTTGTGCTCCAGTTCTTCCATGGACTCCGGGTTCTCCAAACCCAGACTGTGTGTCCTCACACTGGGTCCACCTGCGATGCCTTGCCCACATGATGCCAGCCTGCCATATGCCTGTTGCTAGTATAACTCTGTAGCTTATTCTGGGGTATGTTCTTATATATTGTCTTTAACATTTATGGGATGCACAGTGATGCTTTGGTCCATGTATATAAGCTGCTGTGATTGGGTGGGCATCCTCAGTACATCCATCTCATCATTGGGAATAAGCAGCTCTTTCCTGTCAGCCTTTGTAAAATGCTCTGTTCATTGTCATCCATGGTCACCGTGCTGAACTATAGGGTACCAGAAGCCATTCCTCTTGTCTCCTGCCCCAGCCATGAACTCTTTCTCCAGCCCTACCTGCCTTTGAGCTTTTGCCTCAATATCAAATGCAGTGTCTTCTGCTCACCATCTCCGCCAACTCTGCCCTCAGTGGGAATTCAATACTTCTAGAACTCTCTATGCAGCTCTTATCAGCTAAGACAGCCAATGCTCTCACCACAACACAGCTCCACCATCAGCTTCCCTCTGCCCTGTCTCCAGACTGCTTGACGGCCCTCCTGCCATGCACACATAACGTGAACATGCCCTGACCCCAGCCCATTTGCCCTCTCTCCATCCTCCTCATCTTCTGGATTGGATTTCTGCAGCATGCAACATGGATTCTGAATCACAAATGGCCAAGGGTTCCCATCCCAGCATCACCATGCAGCCTACAGCCTCACCCAATGCGCTCCTGTTCCATGGCTTCCATCTTCTCTGCTCGGGCAATCACTCGGTTGATGATCTCCTTCTCCTCATCTGTCAGCTCTTCCTGGTTCCTCTGTCCATCGGTCTGTGCTCCAGGATGGACAGACCATCCTGCCTGCAGCCTGTGAGGCCAAAGGGAAGATATGAGGTGGGTTGGAAGAGACTGAGGAGAAGCAAGTCAGGACAGAAACCCAGGGATCTGTACAACCAGAGCTGGAGCGCCTACAGGGAGCCTCACGGGCCCAGAGACCCTGGGCAAAATAGTGTCCCCCAACCTCAACTTACATATCTGAACAATGCAACATGCATCATTCCTTCATGTGGATTATATTACACATTTAATAAAACCTAAATATTGGGGAGAGAGCACTCAATCAAATCCTAGGCAGACAGCTCAGGAAATTCTTAAACCTTGAATACAAAGATAACCAGCTGAGTCAGTCACATACACCTTTAATCCCAACACAGGGAAAGCTGGGAGTGGTGACCTCCACCCTTGATTCCACAACTCCAGAGACAGAACTTCTGTTTCCGTGAGTTCAAGGCTACACGCCTTTAATCCTAACCTGGATGGGATAGGGTATATAAGGGCTCGTAACCCCCCTCCACACAAAAAAGAACAAAAGCAACTAAAAACAGCAACTGGCAAAAGCCACCAAGAGCAAGACTAAAAAAATTGCAAGACAGTTGAATAAAAATTGACTGTGGTGCTTCTTCTCTCGATATTTCAGCATTTCCCTCAATAATTGGCTTTGAGTCTCATTTGTGATACTACACCTTCATCCCCCTCTGATGCATTTATTTCAGTAAGTGTCCCAAACCACATACATGAAGAAAAGTTCAAAAGCAAAAAATCCTAAAACAGACCCCCCACACACACACATACAGCTGCAGGAAATACAATTAGGCCAGGTGGACCCCATAGATAGCCTGGGTCAAAGGTGTTTTGTTTGTGTAAGTATTTATTTATAGGTGTGATCTCATGTATTGCAAACTGGCCTTGAGCTCCCTGGGTAGCTGAGGATGACCTTGAACCCCTGATCCTCCTTCAAACACAGGCGCTGCTATGTGCTGCCATAGCTGGGGGTGGGTGGGTAAAGTTCTCTTTAAACTTAAACCAGTTGTTAAATAGGGTTGTAAGCCTGTGATTGTAAGGACAGATAACCAGGTTTCCAACCATTATAGGCTCTGATAACATTTGGGATTCTACTCTGTACATTCTCCCCTGCCCCACTCCTTTTGAGACAGAGTCTCAGCCCAGATTGGCCTAGAACAGCTACATAGCAGAGGGCTGACTTTGAACTTCTGATTCTCCTGTCTCCATGTCCCAAATTCTGGGATTATGAGTGTGCACTACTATACCTAGTGTATGTGGCACTGGGGCTCAAACCTATGGCTTTACCCACACTGGGCAAGCACTCTATTGGCAGAGCTACACCCCAGCCTCCTTCTATCCCCTTTAAAAAGCAAACAGACACAGTAGACGTGCCCCATACAGCAGCTTCGGTCCTCAAAGCACCCCTGCCCTTGTCCCCCATTCTTGGTATACAGGGAGGACTCGCTGGGAGCACTTAGTGCTGCGCTCATGGAAAACATTGCCTGCCCTCTCTCTGCGATCCACAACACAGGACTGAGATACACCTCTCTCTCTCTCTTTCCCTTCCCTTCTCCCCCCCCCTCTCTCTCACACACACACACACACACTCCCCTGAGATAAATGCCAACTGGAAAGCTCTCAAACTTCTCTAGTTACCTGGAAAACTCAGATCTGGGAAAAAAACCTTGGTGTCCAGGACAAGCCATTGGCTTGGGGTCACTTTGACATGGGGGCCATGAAATTGCTTTTTGACTCAGCAATTGGGAATTAAAACTGAGTTCCCCGCTTCCTCCTCCTCTCCCTCCTTCCCCTCCTCCTCTCTCTCCTTCCCCTCCCCTCCTCTATCAGGTTTTCCCCATCTATCAAGTTACTTCTGAAGAGCAGAGGAGAACTGGATGAGAGGAAGCAGATGTCCTGGTGGTCTGTGAGGGAGGGAAGGAGGTGTGGTCTGGACGGATCTGGAACACAGGTGCAGCCTGGAGCAGGTGCCTCAGGTGTTCCAATACCAGCCTGGCTTGGGCCCCACAGTAGCACCTCACTAACAGTGAAGCCCAGGACCAGACAGAGTGACAGTCACTCACACTGTGAACACTCTAGATGTTGCCAATTTGAGCTTTTTTAAGATGCTTAATGTTAAAGTCTGAATTTTACCTCGAAAATAAAAACCCAGTGCTCTTTTCCACTATGGCAACCCCCTCCTTCCCTGGCCACTGCTGACACCCTCCTGCTCGCCAGCCACACCAGCCTCTTTGCTGGACTTGAGCATCCAAACCTTGCTTCTGCCTCAGGACTTCTGCCCTTGCCCGCCTCTCCTTTCATGTGAAGAGCCTTTCCGTTCTCCAAAGGCTGGTCTCAAATTCTGTCACGTTGGGCTCCAGCTGAGGCCATCCTTAAATAATGCTCTTGGGACCAGTTAATTTCCCCCCACCCCCACAGCTGCACTTAGTTCAGTATCTGAAGACATGAGCACACAGAGACTTTGACTAGAAGCCAGGCTCTTGTGAACAGAGGGGTGTTAAAGTCTTCTATTGGTGGTCCACAGAATGATGGAAGCAAAACACGCCCCCCAGTCTAAGCACCACAAGATGCTGTCCCAGAAGATGAAAGGCTCCTGGGACCCTGGGGACACTGGGAGTTTAGAGTCACTGTTCACCCAGCCCCTCTGGGGTGGCCTGGTATTGGTCACTTCCTTAACGATGTTTACAAACTTGGACTAGTCTTCTACCTCTGGAAAAAGGACTCCTAAATTAAAGAAACTTCAGGTTCCTCTAGGCTATTCCAAGACCTCAGAGGTGAGCTAGGAGAGTGAGGGAAAAGAGGGTAGAGAGAATGCTAGAAGAGAGGCCAGCCTGAGGTCTCATCCCCTTCCCTGAGAAGGACACATGGGCTCCCAACCCTAACCATGGTGCCATCTCCCCAGACCTGCGGTTTTTCCATGAGGATGGCAGTCTCCACCTGCCCAATTCTTCCCTCTTTTCTTTTTTCCATCTCTCTTCCTTGAATGTGCCTTGGGTCCTAATTTTAGTTTTGTTTTTTTTTTGTTTTTTTTTTTAATTGCTCTGATAATTAACAAAAAGCAGCTTAAAAGGGGGCTTATTTTAACTCACTATGTGCAGGTGTGATCTCATGCCAGGAAAGGCACAGTGGGCCCGTGGCAGGAGTGTGAGGCAGAGGGTCACATGACATTCATAATCAGGAAGCAGAGAGAGATGAACACCAGAGCTCAGCTCACTTTCTTCTTTGTATTCAGTTCAGAACCTCAGCCCACAGGATGGAGCTGCATAAATTTGGGTTAGATCTTTCCACCTCGATTGACTTAATCTCAAACATCTCCACGGGGATTCTCAGGGGGTCAAGATGACTAGATCTTATTAAGTTGACAATCAATAGGAACCCTCATGATCCCCCCTCCATTTCTTTCTGACATTCCTGATCTGGGAGCCAGTACAGAGCCCCCCAAGGACATGTTGTACAGTTCAGTCTGGTCCCAAGCACCATCAGCCAGTGTTTCCCCCACACACCCCCATACAACCTGCTGCACAAGTGTGGCTTCAAAGATGCAAATGAGCAGAGTGTATGTGACCCCAAGATCCCTTAGAGGAAAACCACCTCCCTCTGTAGACTGTAGGGAGCAGAAAGGTGGCTGGAAGCTGCTGCTCTGTCTGAATCCTCCTCCTATCTGGAATGTGCAGTTGACACACAGCTCAGCTGGTGTTTGGTCTCAGCAGGAATCCACAGGCCTCCTGTGGATTACATGTTTTCATTCCCAAAGCAAACAGAGGGAAATGAGATGGGCTTTTCAACCAAAACCTTTTACTCTCTGGAAACAGAAGGAGTCCCCTGGGTTGTGAAGCCTTGTGGACATGGGGGCCTTGGAACAAGACAGTGAGGTCTCTGCTTACAGGATGCTGTGGTACTGTGAATGTAACTGGCTTCCATAATCTCATAGGGAGTGGCATTATTAGGAGATGCCACCGTGTTGAAGTAGGTGTGGTCTTGCTGGAGGAAGTGCATCATTATGGAGGCAAGCTTTGAGGTCTCATATATGCTCAAGATAAGGCCCAGTGTCTCTGTCTACTTCCTGTTACCTGCATATCAACAAGTACCAGCTCCTTCTCCAGCACCATGTCTGCCTTCACACTGCCATGTCTCACCATGATAAAGGACTGAAATTGTAAGCCACCACCTCAATTACATGTTTTCCTATTGCACAAATTCTACTCGGTCTTATAATAAAAACCCAGATCTTTCAGCCCAGATCAGAGAGAAACAAGCCCCAGCCACTTCTCACCTCACCAACTCCTCACGAATCCTCAGACTGAATGCCTCTGAGTGAGTCCTGCAGGGAATGGGGTCCTAGGCAAAGGGATGGACTCCTGCCTCCTCTTTTTCCCACCCAAGTATCTCACTTCCTCATCCAACATTTCTAGTGTTAGGATTAAAGGTGTGTACCATCAATGCCTGGCTCTGTGTGGCCTTGAACTCACCAGATCCATTCAAAGTGCTAGGATTAGGCTCTAACCTCTGATTTTTTCAGGCAGACTTTATTAGATAGACAATATACCACCATATTTTCCTTTATAAGAGTTGCTGTGGGGGTTGGAGAGGTGGCTCAGCGGTTAAGAGCATTGACTGCTCTTCCAGAGGACCTGAGTTCAAGTTCCAGGCAAACACCAAGGCAAATAAAAAAATAAAAAAGTTTTAAAAAAAAAAGTTGCTGTGGTTATGTGCCTCTTCATGGTGATAGAAACCCTAAATAAGAGAGATCCCAAACAAATGTCATTGGTTTGGGAATGTCATAGTGTTTACTTTTTTGACAGAGTCTCAGGCATTCCAGGCTGGTCTTGAACTTTCTAAGTAGAGGAAGATGACCTTGAATTCCTGATCCTCCTGCCTTTGTCTCCCGAGTGCTGAGATTACAGCCTAGCTCAACATACCCAGGTATAGGGTGCTGGGGCTCAAACCTAGGGCCTCATGCATGTCAGGCAAGCACTCTACCAAGGATCTTGCTAAAAAGTCAGTGCTGGAGACAGAAGCGCTGTTATCCATGGGACAAGTTATAAGAAGATCTTGTGCCCAGAGGGCTCACACCACACCTGCCAGTTCAATCCTCTGAGAAAGAAGGTTCCCAGGTAACCCAGTCAGAAATTAAGAATTTGAGGATAGGGTGTTTATTTCTGTGAGTTTATTTACAAGTTAGATAACTGGGGTATCTGTAACTAGGGATCACTGAGTAAAATGCTTTGTTTGTCACACAGTGGAAGCTAGCTGATACACAGGACAGCAAAGAGAAGCTGCTAGACTTCCTCCACTCCACAGAGTAGTATTGATTTAAGTCACAGCTGTATAAAGTTCACTATGAACACTCAGCCGCAGAAGGTCTTTACCCTGCTATATTCCCAATGCTCTCTAATATTTAGCTTTTAAATAAAATATTATTCAAAGAAAATTTCACTGCTAATGGAAGCAGAAAGATCATCACTGTTGAACGTTCACTTCTTGGATGTCTGTCGCTTGGGAGGAAGGGACTGGTGTAGGTTAGAGACAGAAACTCCCTCACAAAAAGCCCCTGGCCCATGTGTCCCAGCACTTAAAGATGGCAGACGGTTGCTGCCACCAAAGACTGCATCAGAGGGCTCCAGACAACAGGAGATGGGTGACCTTCCTGGAAGGCCTGTGCACCTGCCTGTCCTTTAAACACACAGAGGACACCTCACCCCCTTCCCACTACCCACCTGTATCATTTCATGAGCACAATCACCACATGACTACTAGATGTCTCTATTAATACATGATGACTCCTCAGAGGAACAGGTTGATGGAAATGCTGTTGGGGTCCCAGGGCTCAGAAGCTTTCTCCACAGCAGCCTAAACGAGTCTACGTGTCCCTCCCTCCAGCCCTCCTTTTCCTGAGATGCCCACACTGCAGGTGTCAGGAAGGAATCTTTGCAGCCGAGTGAGGAAATGTTAATGAAAGAGCCAGGAAGGCTGGGCTGAGAGACATTGCTATCCATGATCCATGGACCCTCTGCATGGATTTCATCCTGATGATGCTAAAGGGGATGCAGAGGGACATCAGGGTAACACTGCTCTCAGATTCAAGCCATCTACCCCCCTCAGTGGCAATGAGATTCTGCACTCTCTCATGCAAACACTGCCTGAAGGCTCTTCCCACATGGATCGATGTCTCTTTCATGGGGTGCCCCGCTCTAAGATGGCCTGGCTTTACATCATTCTTTCTCTGGAAAACTCCCCTATCACTGTCCCCAGATCTGGGCTACATAACATTCTTCAAGGTCCCACAACTATGTTTTCCTTATTTGGGAGAGTATGTTTGTTGATTATGGGTTGTTCGCATGTAGACCCCACTAGATGTCACTCATCCTTGGGCTGCACATGTGTCTCTTGGTGTTTAACATGGCAGCTGGTATACAGCAGGGACTTGGTTGCTTTCTGTTTTGTTTTCTGGAGACAGGGTCTTGCTATGAAGCCCTGGCTGTCCTAGATCTCACTCTGTAGACCAGGCTAGCCTCAAACTCACAGAGAACTGTCTGCCTCTTAAGTACTAGAATTAAAGGCATGTGCTGCCATTCCTGGCAATATTCTTTAATAAGGGAAGGAATAAATGGGGGAGGGGAAAAAGAAAAAAGATGAAGAAAGGAAGGAGAGGAGGGGAGGGGAGGGAGAGCAAATTCTCTCCCAGCCTTCAGCACCTGGACACCTCTGTGAGCTCTGAGACCCTGTGAAGTCATGGCCTGTGACGTCCTGCTTATGCTTTTGTTTTTAATTGTTTATGAGGCTGGAAGATGACTCAGCAGTGGAGAGCACTGGCTGCTCTTGCAGAGGACCGAGGTTCAGTTTCCAGTGCCCACATGGCGGCTCATAACTACCCATAACTCTAGTTTCAGGGGATCAGGTGCTCTCCTCTGACCTCACGTGTTCCTACGTGCACCCGGTGCACAGACACGCAATAAATACAAACTCGCTTAAGATAGCATACCTTTGTGGTGGGTTTCGCTACGATGTTTTCATACACATGTGTGGTCCTCTCCACCCCTCCTCCCTTCCTCCCCTGCCCATCCCTGAACGTCCTTCCTCCCTCTCCTGGTTCCCTCTCCACTTCAGGGCACACATGCACACACACCTCAGTCTACCTTCCACATGTGAGAGGTGACAGGCAGCATCTGTCCCTCTGAGACATCTCATCCATCAGTAGTCTAACAGCCTCTCAGCCCCTGTCCCTGACACGTCTCAATAACACATCCATAGTTTTATAATAAAGCCTGCCTGACCAGGCTCCCACCAGCCAACCACAGAAAACACTGAGTATGCAGATTCTCCCAGAGGGCATACGGGGAAACTGAGGCCCAGAGCAGAGGGAGGGTCACCTGGAGGGCTGAGGTTAAGATTATTTGAATCCAAAAAGGATCCCAACATTTAAACATATTCTCTTCCCACCATAACTGCCCATGGGAAGACAAGGCAATGACTCACATTTCCATTTGATTGCTGGCACTTTACAATTTACATATAAAGGCTCCTCCACCCTCTGATAGGGAAGGGCAGGTTGTCAAACCCATTTTACAGACAGGACAGTGTAAAGATTCAGAAATGATGGGCAGTGTGATCCATAAGGTCATGGTGATGGTAAGTCTTAGCATCCTCATCATTCCAGGGTGACAATGACATCCTATAGTGTCTGGATGTGTTTGTCACTGAGCTGCCTGGCAGCCCCTTCCCTGGGTCTGACATTCAATTTGTCATGCATAGTTAGTACATGAATCTAATTCAAAGCACAAATATGGTGAGCAAAGCCAGACACTGGGAGCTGATGGTGCATCTCACAGCAGTCAGGGTGACCTCCAAAAAGAGACAGCAAGGAGGCATGGCCTAGACAGCCCCGCAGCACTCCCCAATCACTACAGCTTTGATTCAGAACAACACTGATCGGAGTTACGGTCCTAGCAAAACTCTGCAGGGGCAGACATGGACACAGGACTGTCACCCAAAGTCCCAAACACTACCCAGGATCTCACCTCAGGAACACATGCCACTTTCTATCAAGATGAGATGTCCTTTTGAAATTTCCTATTTCCTTCATGACAATACATACATTTTTAAATATATATGTAAAGCTCAACTTGTAGAAAAATAAAAAATGGTGTGAAATACTTACTGTTCCTTGTCACTGTAGGCATGTCAAGCAAGGAAAGAAAAGGAAAATGAGAGAGATCATCTAATAATTCCCAGGACAAGGCACACAGTTAAGAGTGCATCCCTGCTCTTGAAGGGTACTGCACTCACACATGCACATACATCCAGAAACAAACATATACACATAATTAAAAATAAAATGAATGTTTTTAAAAAGCCAACTCACTGTCATACCCACATTGTTCAGATGCAATGCCATAGTGTGAATTCTGGTGGCCATCTTTCAGTTTGTGTGTGTGTGTGTGTGTGTGTATGTGTGTGAGTGTGCTCATTATCTTTTATTGTTTGCTTTGAGGCAAGCTCTCAAGTGAATCCCAGATGGCCTTGATTTCATAGCAATCCTCCTGCATCAACTTCCCAAGTGCTGAGATTACAGAAGTGTTTCTCTGTACCTCAGATTTACTTAATGTCACATGTAAGCCATGGCTGCCCCTGGGTAAAGCTACAGAACCCCCACCTGTGAGTAGAGACCAGTTAAGTCAGTTCATCAATAAACGATAATGGTCAGCCCCTTTCCTTTCCTTTGAGGTCCATGTGGCCCAGGCTGGTGTTGACTATGTCAAGGATTTCTTGATCCCCTGATCCTTCTGCCTCCACTACTCAATGCTGGGATCACAGGTGTACATACACACACACACACACACACACACACACACACTATATCTATAGATAGATAGATAGATAGACAGATAGATAGATAGATAGATAGATAGATAGATAGATAGATAGATAGAGCTCTGAGGATTGAACCCAGGGCTCCTGTGCATGCTAGGCAAGTACTCTACCCACTGAGCCACATCCCTGGCCCCCATTTGTATATTTGAATAATGTTTGTATGTGATGCTAAGAGATAGAAGTACGATTTTCCTCATCTTGGGCTGTTATTTCAAACAGTGGGAGGTTCTGTTCATGACTCCTGAACAGCAGGATATGTATTGAGGTACAAGTCTGTCTGCTTCATAAAATAGACCACTATTTCTCCATGACAGGCAGGTGGCAATGTATCTTGGTACCTCAGTTTCTACCTCACATCCCTGAGTTATCTGCTGGCAGGGCCTGCTGAAAACATCTCTCTGGGTATCCTCACTCTGATCCCACATGGACAGGAACAGATGCATACATTCTTTTCCATCCCGTATTGGTGCCTTCAGGTAGTATTCCTAGGTCCCATGAGGCTGAGCTAGAAGGGTTTCTGAAAACTGCAAAAGCAAGCAGTCTCTCTGGTTAGGCAGCAGTTGATGAAGGTTCTATTCTTCATCGCCCATAAAAAGTCATGAGCATCGTGTTCCCCCCACATTGAGTGGTGGTGCCAGGTTTGACAGTGTGTGTGATGGCTGCAATTTAGCCTGTATTTAATATCTGGAGGAGCAAGCAAGGCAGCAGGTATGTTCAGAGCACCAGGATGCATCATGGGGAGCACAGGAGTGGCTAATGAAGCTGCGTCTAGACTGCTAGAATCATCCTAATTTAATTGCTAGGCAAATTGTTTGGATTCCTATCAACAGAAGGAAATTCTGATGAATGGGATTTTAATTAACTCTTGTTTCTTAAATAAAATAAATATTTTCCCCTGTCTACCCTCTGGGCAACTATTTATTTCACAGAAACACACTTTTTTGGTGGGTGGACTATTTTCTATGAAGTAAGTTTTTCCAAGACAAAATTGAGGGACATGCTTGAGAAGGTGCCTTTGCCGAGAGAAGCACCCAGAGTTCTGTGGTGTCTTCCAGAGGGGGACAACTTTGGGAACAGGGGAGCGCTGTAGGTAGACCCAAGGAACAGATAGAGGACTTTAAATCTCTTTATTATTGTTTTTTTTTTTTTTATTTTGCACGTGTGGGTGTTTTGTCTTCACATGAGTCTGTGTGCCACACACATCCAGTGCATGAGGCAACCAGAAGAGCCATCAGATCTCCTGGAATTAGAGTTACAGACGGTTGTGAATCACCATGTGAGTGCTGGGATTCGAACCCAGGTCCTAGATAGAAAATTTTGTTTTGGAGTACATGGGTGAGTCCAAAAATTCTTCCTCTGTATTTGACTAGGCCCTAAACAAGTTCATTCAGCCAATTTTTATTTTACAATTCATGTAGCCTAGCTCCAAACTCTGTAAGTAACTGAAGATGAATTGAATCTATGACCCTCCTGCCTCCACCTCTCAAGTGCCAGAATAATCAGCAATGCAAGGTGTTGCTCAGAGTCTTGTGCATGGTGAACCCCCAAGCCATGCTTTCAATTGCACCTCAAGGATTGTTAGAAAGAAGGGAATTCTTCTTCAACTCTTTCATTCAGAACAGACAAAACAAATTTCAACAAAACATAAAATGATTTCCCTCCTGAAGAGTTATTATGAAAAAGAAAACCTAAGTCACAGAGTGTAGAAATTATAAACTTTGTAACAAAGGAATTTAACCTGAATAGAAGAAGATAACAGGCCTGCTCTTAAAACACACACAAAGATTTTTTTTTCTTTCTCTCCTCCAGATGAGCAAGGTGCCCATGGGGAAAAAAGCCCAGAGGAAGAAGGAGGCTCCAGCCCCCTCTGTCATGAAGAAACCAGAGGCCAAAAAGGTGGTGAATCCTTTGTTTAAGAAAAAATCTAGAAACTTCAGCATTGGGCAGGACATCCAACCCAAAAGGGATTTCACACTTTGTCAAAAGGCCCCCGCTACATTAGGCTGCAGCAGCAAAAAGCCATCCATTCTCTATAAGCGGCTTACATTGCCTCCTGCCATTAACCAGTTCACCTGAGCTCTGGACTGACAAACAGCTACGAAGCTGCATAAGCTTGCCCACAAGTACAGGCCAGAGACAAAGCAAAGGCTGCTGGTGCATGCTGAGAAGAAAGCTGCCAGCAAGGAGCATGTCCCAACTAAAAGACTCCTGTTCAGCAGTTAAAGGCTTGGCTCACAACCATAAAAATAAGACTCCCATTCTTTGAGCAGGGGTCAGTACAGTTACCTGTGGTGTGACTGTTTTGATTGTTTACAACAGTCACCACCTTGGTGGGGAACAAGAAGGCTCAGCTGGTGGTGATTGCCCACAATGTAGACCCCATTGAGATGGTGGTCTGCCTACCCTGTGTCAGAGATAGGGGTCCCCTACTGCATCATCAAGGAAAAGGCCAGGAGGGGGCGGCTGGTCCACAGGAAGACATGCACCACTGTTGCCTTCACACAGGTTACCTCGTAAGACAAGGGTGCTCTGGCTAAGGTGGAATTTGTTAGGAGCAATTACAATGACAGATATGATGACATCCTACACCACTGGGAAAATAATGCTCTGAGTCTGTGCCTTGAATTGCCAACCTGGAAAAGGCAAAAGCCAAAGAACTTGCCACAAAACTGGGCTAAATGTACACTGTTAAGTTTTCTGTAAATAAATATAATTATGAACTTTAAAAAAATGAAGATGGAGTTGGAGAGATGGTCCCATGATTAGGAGCATGGGCTGCTCAAGAGCAGAGGGCAGGGTTCAGTTCCCAGAACCCACATGGCGACTTACAACTATCTATAATTCCATCTCTAGGGGGCTCTTATCCCCTCTTCTGGCCTCTATGAGTACTGCATCCATGTGTATGCACTCACCACACACCCACACAGACATGCAGTTCAACCAGTACTATAGAGACCTTGTCTAACAATAATGATAATAATTTATTTATATTGATAATAATGTCACTGCAGGGGACAATATGTGGGACAGTAAATAGCAGATATGGACAGTGAAGAACTTCAGGCAGTTGTGTGTGGCAGATGCTAAGCAATGTTTTCACTCATCACGACTGACTACACTCAACACAGCATTCAAAGCTGGGGATATATGAGACATCCCTCTATATAGTGTTCACAGTACCCAGGGATAATAAATCAATAGCAGAGAGCATCAACCTGTCATTGGGTCATTTAAATGTAATTAATTTCAAGTACTTATCACCTTGTATGTAATTAAATGTGATTGTAAATTTATATCAATTAATTTGCAGTTATGGCCATGGTCAGTAAGTGACTTGCAAAGGTCCTGAAATTTGCACATCGATTGTGATGAAGTCCTGTGGGTGACTGGCACACTACGGAGTCAGGAGTAATTATTCATGGGTGACATTACCATGTCGTCAAAGACATGAAACATACACTCAAAGCTCACCAAAGACCTGAGCCATATTCATAACACACCTATAACATCAGCACTTAAGGAGCTGAGGCAGGAGGATTGTGAGTTCAAGGCCAGCCTGGGCTACATAGTAAGATCCTGTCTGAAAAATAAAACAGAACGAAAACCTACAACAAAGAAACAAAAACCAGTCATAGAGCAGGAGACTTAGAGGACCAGGAAAATACTAAATGATAAAAAAAAATATCAGAAATAAAATAACTTAAAAATTTAAAAATATAGTGGAATTATTTAATGAAAAAGTAGTGTTCCTTAAAATATCTCAGTCTGAAATCTCTGGGAAGCTGAGACATAGAGCAAGGCCCACTTACATTGTTTCATTTAATTTCACCTATTTCTGCTAGATCCTTCTCTACATACAACACTGTTTCTTTTGTTTATCTATTTTTGCTACAATCTAGAGTAGGTATCTCCACAGGATTTCTTTTAGTTGTCTATTTTTAGTCGAGTCTATAACCAGATGCAACAGTTTCTTTTCAAAACTGTTTCTTTCAATGGCTCACTTTCCCTACACTAATAAGGGAGATGATAATGACACTGTTTCAAAAAGTATTAGTAAATATTATTTATTTTGTAATTACTTTTTACTCTCCTAGAAAGTGTGTATTATCTACTTACATCCTCTTGTGAAAGACAATTTCCTCTTTAATAAAAGTGGGATGTCATGAGCCAAGTTTAAAAAGATAGCAATGGGGGTATTTTATAGCTCAGGGGAAAATTGTGACAGAATGGTCATATGACCAAGGATGGGCATACACTTCCCAACTAAGGTCAATAAGAAGTGACCTTAGTTGAAAATCTCTTCTGCATTTTTTTATAATTTTTTAGGAGGGAGAGTTGTCTTTGTTGTTATTTTAGAGGCTGTATTTCAATTACAGTTCTCCTCTCCTTCTTCTCCCTACAAACTATCCCATATACCCTTCCTGCTTTCCTTTAAATTCATGGCCTCTTTTTCCTTTTTCTAGATTTATTTATTCATATATTTTATGTATATGAGAGCTCTGTCTTCATGTACACCAGTAGAAGAAATCTGATCCTATTACATGTTTGTGAGCCACCATGTGGTTGCTGGGAATTGAACTCAGGACCTCTGGAAGAACAGCCAGTGCTCTTAACCTCTGAGCTATCTCTCCAGCTCCTAATGGCATCTTTTTACACACACACACACACACACACACACACACACACACACACACACACGCACAGAGATATAACCTGTTGAGTTTATATAATGCTACTTGCATGTTACGTTCCCAGGGCTGTCAGCACTGAACAGCCAAATTGTGTGCTCTTCCTGGGAAGAACCACCCTTCCCCTCCCAGCATTCCTCAGTTTCCAGCATGTCTGCAGTTCTCTATGTAAGGCTGAGGCCTCATAAGATTTTCTCTATCCAGAGTGACACATTTAGAAAATTAACCAATCAAAATGCAGCATTGTGGAACCCAGTCCCCATAGATAACTCTACAAAACATTCCCAAACCTCAGGCTCAGGGAGCATTGCAAGAGAGGAAGCAAAAGACTGTAAGAGCCAAAGGATCAGGGAGGCTGCAGTGAGATAGTGTCTCTTTGTAATGTCAGAATCTACACCCATAAAGTCTCACCAACATGACTGCCCAAACATGGGCAGAACAAGGATGACACCAATGAACCCGCCCGACTGGACGGGGGTGGGAGAGGGTGTGGGGGGAGGAGCAGAGGAGGCACCAGGCCCCAAAGACCCACTCAATGAGAGGGAAACCATGCCTGGTACCAGAATCCTAGCCAACTACTACTCTGTGTTAGTAAAATTACAGTTATTGGAGAATCTACAGTCACTAATTTATATAGCCAGTATAATCCCTAACAACAATCAATAAACATTTGTCCTCTATCCACAGATGAGTGTAGTCTCCACCCCTCATCAAGGAAACTTTTTGTAACCACTACAGAAAGAAACCACTACAGAAAGCCTTTCTGTGTTCTATGCAGCAGCAATAGCCATCAGCAAACACCCCCTTTCCTTCCACTCCTGTGGTACATAGTAAAAGAATCATGTTCCCAACGAGGAATTTCAACCTTCTGATGTCTTTAAAATTCCGTCCATCAGAACCACCACACTGAGCACAGGGGACTGAGAGGTCATCTCTAGCCTGTGCCCACAAGGCTGAGTGGGTAACTCAGACACCCATGGTAGGTTTCCTAATAGAAATACAATAAGGAATAGTGGAGGATGACAAACTGCAAAGCCTAAATTATACAATCCACTATGGGGCTGGGAAGCTAGGAAGGTAGCCCTGCTATAAGAGATCTTGTCTCAATAGAGTTGGGAGTAGTACGGGAGGTATACAACACCAACTTTGTGCCTCACATGCATGCATATACATGTATATCTGCATATATATGTGCACACACACACACACACACACACACACACACACACACACTCTCCTAGCCCAGAAAAGGAAACTCATGGCTCTTCTCCTCAATTAAAATAAAAACAGAAATGCCCAGCTCAAATGAGCTACTTCCAGGGTAACTACAGACTTACTTTGACTGGAGCGGGCCATCGCCAGGGTACATCCATCGGTTCATCACAGTGTCAGTCATGGCGGAAGGTTGGTACACCTGGAAAACACGCACCCAGAATGGTTACCCAATATCCAGCCACTCTTAGCTCATGAGTCCCTACTCTATGTCATATATGTGAGGACACAGAACAGGTTGGGAGCATGACCCTGCACCTCCACTGTCCAGATACAGAACCTTGTACCCACAATGGGCAGTGATCTCTGGGAGTCACAACCACCTAGTGATGACAGATGGGACAGCATGCTTCCTGTTCGTTTCTGACATAGGACCCCACTGTGGTGCTGTTGAGGAGACTGTTGTGGACTTTTAAAGAAGTGTAGGGTCAATGAGAACTAATGAGGGGCCTTGGTCCTGTGATCTCTGTTTCTTGGCTGTGGTATGAGTAGTTTGCCCAGACATTAGGATGTGCTAGCCATGCCAAAGGGCACAATTCTGGGGTCACCCAGTCTTTGACTTGAGTCTCCAGACTCATGAACACAAACCAGCCCTTCTCCACTTCACACACAGCCATGGTAGGCTTTTTGTTAGGGTGACTCAAGTCTCTCCATATCTGCCCTGCCCAGGATCAGTTTACCCTCCACACATCAGTCAGGGAGAGCTTGAAACATTTATCAAAGTTTGTCAAACATCTTCACAGGCAGACACAGGGATGCCACTGAGCCAGCAATCCCACCTCTAGGCATCTCCTGGGAGGAGTGGAAACGCCCTTCTCTACAGGAATCCAAAGTTCATAACAACACAGACTGGAAGTAACCCCAAGTCTACCACATCATGGGCAGGTGTTTAAAATTGAGAAAGAGTGACCAGATATGCTTGCTCTTCATGGGTGGCCCTTGAGGACACTGTGCCAAAAGAAGGAAGCCAGACTTCAAACAGTTTCAAATCAAATGCCACCTCTTCCAAGAAGACACCTTCCCTGGACATTCTAAGCTCCTCCCTAGTCCCGTTCCTTATCATCCTACAGCTTAGCATGACGTGTGGTTCTTCTTCTTGCCTTGGATTCCCCACCTCGTCAGTAGGAGCCATGAATTCCAGGCTCAGGGCTGTGTTTGTTCAGCTGCACCTCCTCAGTGCACAAGGGGCCAACTTCATGGACCCCTGACATAAGCAGCTGGATATACTGTGCATGAAAGGATCCCATACCCCGACATGAACATCTGCATGTGATACAGGCCTCTAAGCTCAAAGCTCTGTGCTCATTTCCTGGGATTCTTCCTAAGCTTTACAGAGAGATCCAGAGATTTTTACTTTGCCCTCTGCCCGACATGTGGTATACAGCTGGTGCTCAATAAGTGCTCATATAGCTCACAGAAGTTGGTGAGTACACATATGTGTGAAACACCAGAGGCAACCCATTGTCATAGCCTTGTGGACCCCTAGGCCACCCTGCATCTTGGACTACCACAAAAGCCACTGTCTAAACCCTAGAAAGAGCCACTATGGGACCTTCCTGTCCCTACGTCCCCCTGTCAGCATCCATTGCTAAGGGACAGTGAGTCCCCCCACCCTAGAAACTTCATGGTCATCTGCTGCTCAAAGGTAAGTGGATAAAAGTTCAAAGCTCACTTAAGAGTCACAGCAGTGTCTGAAGTGACCCGGTGGAGCTGGACTGGGTTGGCTGGGCCCTCATGTGGTACTCTGGGGAATTTCAGGAGTCTGTGTCACCTGTGGATGTATGCATGGGGTTCAAAACTATCACCAGCCTCTGCAGTCCATAGTCCTGTGTTAAATCATGGGGGACCTGCATCTAACATCTTGGATTGCATCCAGAAAGGTCTGATTCTATCTCTATCCTTCCCTGCCTCTGGCTCATCACTGCCCACAGGCTCCTGCAGACCAGTTCAGACTACTGACGGTCAAAGATGAGACCCGACCAGGGACTCAGACCAAGGAAGGAATTTGAATGAACAAACATCTCAGCCAGAAATGTACAATGTTTGGCACACATGGCATTTTTTTTAAGTAAAATTAAGCCAGACATGAGGAGGCATTCAGACTGGAAGCTTCTTAAAAAAAAAAAAGAAAAGAAAAGAAAAGCAAACCAAGAAACTCATGGAAGCCTGGGGATGGCTCAGTCAGTAACATGCTTGTCTTGAAAGCACGGGGCCTGGGTTTGATCCATAGGACCGGTGTAACAAAGCTGGGCATGGAGGCAGGAGCCTGAAACTCAGCTCTGATGAGGCAGAGGCAGGGAGACCTGGAGGCCAGATGGTTTAGCTTAATTGGAGAGTTCAGATCCCAGTGAGAGACCCCTGTGTCCAAAAACAAGGTGGACCTCCCAAAGCTGTGCTCTGGCCTATACACATCTCCCTCCTCCCCCCCTC
>PVIH01010416.1:0-75505 GCA_004025045.1 Sigmodon hispidus | reverse complement strand
CTGTTTTGAGTTATTCCTTCTCCTATAAAGCCCCTCACCCACATTCATGTAAATAACCCCAATAAAAGTCATGGTTCACCAAGTTGAATTTTGATGTTACCCATACTTTGGTCTATCATGGGCACCCTATCTGGGGTGAATAGACCTGTCTGTAACATTTCCCCTACAAAGGGTGCACGTGTTTGTGTGTGTGTGTGAGCCCAGGGCTGCTCATTTGTCTCACTGCAAATCTGTATGACTCACATTTTGTATTCAGTCGCTACTATATTTTTATTTTCACCAATAAGAAAGTTGTGAAAACGGGCTCAGCAGTTAAAAGTATTTACTGCTCTTACAGAGGATGGCAGTTTAGTTCCCAGCATCCTCATGGCAACTCACAACCATATAACTTCAATCCTAGGCAATTAAATACCCTCTTCTGGTATTGCATGGACATAGTGCACATACATACACATAGACAAAACACCCATACACGTAAAATAAAAATAAATTTTTTTAGAAAAACACAAAGAGGAAGTTGTGAAAATGTGCACCACTTGTCAACAGAAGCACCTGAATTTGAAACGCTGAAATCTGGCCATTCATGGTACAGAACTTTAGGTAATGAATGGATGGGTGAGTGGGTGGATGGATGGATGGGTGGATGGATAGATAGATCCCACCTCATGTGCCTCCAAGCCCCAGTGCCTTTTCCATTCCTATTTACCTTTAGCGCCATCTAGTGGAACCATTTAATATAATCATCTCCTGCCGTTATGAGGACTGGAAGAAAGTCCCTTTGCTGAGGCTCCAGTTTCTGTGCTTGCATCTCCCAGGGCAGGGTGGAAAGAGAAGACTGCATGACACTCCCAGGCTTTCTCCTGATGCCTCCTGGAAGGTATTCAATAAACTCTGCCCTGTGGATGAGAGAGAGACTTGCTGCAGTGGGTATATGCGGAGGCATGCTCTTCAGGGCGGTGTCTAGAAAGAAGGACTTGAAAATGCCCGCGTAGGGCTGGAGAGATGGTTCAGAGGTTAAGAGCACTGACTGTTCTTCCAGAGGTCCTGAGTTCAATTCCCAGCAACCACATGGTGGCTCACAATCATCTATAATGACACCTGGTACCCTCTTCTGTATAATGTATAATTAATAAATAACAAAAAAAAAAAAAAAGGAAAAGAAAATGCCCGCGTGGCAGCGCTGTCCTAGGACAGTGAACCGGGCACAGTCAGAGAGGCTCAGAATGCTACTGTGTTCCCGAAGGTGAGGCTGGCCGATGGGGAACCAGTCCCTGGGAATAAGGGAATAAATCTGGCAGGGATGAATGAATGCACACGAGCAGATCCCATTTCCACCTCCCAGTTCTACGCCAGCAGCTCACAGACCCTGGAGAGTTACCCAGGGCTGAGGGACAAAGAGGACTTTTCAACCACGCAAGCGCTAGCTGTCGTACCGCCAACATTGTGGCAGCAGGCAGGTCTTCACCTGGCAGTCTTCCAGGAGCAGCAGCAGCCTAGGGCTGCTCCCTGCGAGCCTGGCTGTCTGTTTCCTCCTTCTCTCCCGACTCCCTTTCATGCTCATTTCTGCCTCTCCACCCTTGGGTTTAGCCCCTTTTCTTTCCCAGGTAAACAAACCTAAGTGGATGTTCAGTCCCGGAGGAAGCCGGAAGGATGGCAAAAAGGATGGCTTTGTATCCTGGAGAGCTGCCATGCAAACTGTGACTGGTCACCACCTCCCTGCATGGCCTTCTAGAATGGCCTTAGAAAGACACCATTTGGGGGGCTGGAGAGATGGCTCAGCGGTTAAGAGCACCGTCTGCTCTTCCAGAGGACCCGGGTTTGATTCCCAGCACCCAGGTGGCAGCTAACAACTGTCTGTAGTTCCAGGTCCAGACAAACACCAAGGCAAATAAATAAAGTTTTTTTTTTTTTGTTTTTTGTTTTTTTTTTTTTAAAAAAAGAAAGACACCATTTGTTATTAATGCAACAGAAATCTCAAGGAAGGGCCACTGCCCAGGGCGTGTCTCTTCATCCAAGAGAGAAACCAAGATTCAAGGTTCAGGTTCCCATTGAGTGGGGATGGAGCAAAGGGTTGGAAGTGGAGGACCTAGATCTGATAGCCTCTCTATCAGACTGGGAAATCTGCTCTAACTTCTCACCTTCTCGCCCCCACCCCAGCTCATTGCCTTCAACTTAGCAGATCTTCCCAAAAGCCAGGCACTACTTCCCAAACCACCTACAGCCCAGGTCACACACACTCTCTCTCTCTTTCCTCCATATTGCCTGGGGTTGGACCACTGCAAGCCACAGGGAGCCAGCAGGTACCAGAGGAACCTTAAGCCTGCCCGGAGGAGACTCCACATTTGACATCCTCTCTTCTCTAGAAAGTGGAAGCAAGCAGGCTAAAGATAGTCTAAAGAGGAATAGCCAAGGCTGAGTTGGGGAATGCAGACTGAGGAGGTTCAGGGAATCCAGGTATCACTGAGTCTGTCCTCTGGAGCCAACCTCTCACATGTCTATTCCTTAGTTTGCACAGGGCTGTTCATCTGTGTCCCAGGGAGTTACAATAGACTGTAAAAGTCTGAGAGGGGATTGGTTTTTTGGAAGGAGTATAATACAAGGATACTACCCACTCTTCTCCTTCCAGTCCTGGGACCCCTTTTAATCATCAATCAAAAGAATACACCACGGGGCTGGAGAGATGGCTCAGCGGTTAAGAGCACCGTCTGCTCTGCCAGAGGACCAGGGTTCGATTCCCAGCACCCACATGGCAGCTAACAACTGTCTGTAGTTCCAGTTCCAGGCAAAACACCAAGGCAAATAAATAAATAAATAAATAAAGTTTAAAAAAAAAAAAAAAAAAAAGAATACACCACAAGCCATCCTGATGGGAGTCTTCCAAAATGACTCTAGCTTCTTTGGGCAGGGGAGATGGTTCAGTAGGTGACAGCAATTGCTGTGCATGCATGAGGACCTGAGTTCAGACCCCAGCACCCTGTGGAGTGTTGGACACAGTTACCTGTGCACCTGTAACCCTGGCGCCGTGTTGAGTAAAGACAGGAGCATTTCTGGGGCTTGCTGGTCACTCACTGAACAGTGACTAACCTTGATTCAAAGGAATAAGGCAGCGTGATTGAGCAGGACATGTGAAATCCCACCCTGGCTTCTATGCACACACACCTGCACCTATGCATATAACACAAGATATATAATAAAGCTTTATCTACATTTATCTCACAATTCAGACAGTGGAAGCTTCCATTATTATCACTTTTATTATTTCTTGCAGATGATACAGGGCCTTTGGGGTACTAATGGGAAGCCATATTCAATATACAATATATCACCACATTTTTTTTCTCTAAGTTTTTTGAACAGGATAACATATAAACTTCTCCAGAAGAAAAGACAGGTTTGCAGAACTTTAAACACAAATAGATGATTTCCTCTTGAAGGAAAAGTCCAGGAATGCTTCTGGACCTCTTGATCTTTCTCATTCTTTTTTTTTAATATTTATTTTTATTTTATATGAATTGGTGTTTTGCCTGCATGTATAACTGTGTAAGGGTGTCAGCTCTTGGAATTACAGACAGTTGTTAGCTGCCACGTGGGTGCTGGGAATTGAACCTGGGTCCTCTGGAAGAGCAGATGGTGCTCTTAACCGATGAGCCATCTCTCCAGCCCCCCTTTCTTATTCTTTGAAGCAGGAAAAGCAGCAACTGAAAAAGGGAGGCCCGTGGGCCAAGGTGACAAGTTGCCTCTTGTGGAACCTTGTGGGTGACCTGCCTGTTCTGGTCTTCCTCCGTGACACAGGGATAGTAGTGAGGATGTGTGAGAGGAAAGTCTCTCCATTGGGAGGCAGATCTGTCCTTTAGGGCCCTTTGTGGATGGAGGATGCAAACACATTCTCTGGCCCTGCCTTCTCAGAGATGAGGGGAAATCAGAGGTACCTGAGAGCAGCCATGTGGACAGCCCTGACTGCCTGTGCTTGCTGAAGGTGCATGGTGAGTTTCTGGGGCTGTAATTGTTTTGAGAAAACCTGCTATTGTGCTGATAAGCTGCCTGTTGGAGGATGTTATTTCTGGATGAGAGGAGATTCTACAGGGCGGAGGCTCCTTCCTGTCCACACCATGTGGGTCCACTGCCTCCCACCAGACCTGACTTAAATGATAACCAGGGGATGCCCACAGCCTGTTGCTCAAGGCCTCCCATGATGCTGTGGGGCCAGCTATCACAGGACCCTGAATTCCTGGAATTGTCTGACAGAATGGAGGTCTGTTCTCCATCTCCTGTCAGGCCATGCACTCCAAAAACAAGTTATTTCAGTCACTCCAGCCATTAGCTTTTGGACTGATGCATACCTATATTAAATTGCTGTTAAATAACCATAGCACTGAGCTGATCAAGCCTCATCACCCATTCTACTGGGACATTTTCAATTGTAATGTTCTTTTTGTTACTAGTGAATCTAGCTTTGCCTGGACCACCATGGACTCAGATAGCTAAGTCTCCCTGGCAGCTGTCAATCTAGATTTAGGTGTAGAATCCTCATCTTTTGGGGCTGGAGAGATGGCTCAGCAGTTGAGAGCACTGATTGCTCTTCCAGAGGACCTGAGTTCAATTCCCAGCATCCACATGGCAGCTCACGGCTGTCTGTAATTCCAGTTCCAGGGGATCCAACACCCTTCACAGACACACATGTAGGCGAACACCAAGGCAAATAAATAAAAATTTAAAAAAGAAAAGCCATTGCTGAGTTCAGTCCCAGCAGCCATGTGAAAGATCTGGGTGTGTCAGTCCTGGCTTGAATCCCAGTGTTGAGGACACAGGGACAGAAGGATCTCTGGGCATGGCTGGCTAGCCAGTCTAACCCCATGGTGATTGGTAGGCCTAAGAAAAAGCATGCTATGATAGCATTCCACCAACGCAAACCCTGTTGTTTTTGTTTTTTTTTTGGTTTTTTTTTTTTTGGTTTTTTTGAGGCAGGGTCTCACTATGTAGCCCAGGCTGGCTAGAATCTCTCAATTCTTCTACCTTAATTTATAGAATGTGGATTGCAGGTAATGCTGTGCCAGACTCTACCAGAATTTGTTAAACAAAGGATCCAAAGTCAGCTCAAGCCCAAAACTTGACCTGAAGTCAGTGCTCTTCTGTGTCAGCAGGGCCTTCAGTCTTTGCACGGATACAAATGGTCATGGTTGTAGAAGGCAGCAGGGTTGATTATGAGGACCCAGAGGCGACTGCGGGCATCACCTCCGGATAAATGTCCCCAGAGAAGAAAGGGGCAAGTCCCTGAGTCATGGTCTTTCTCACAGCCTAGTGACTCTGGGACAGAACATAGGGTCTCAATGGTAAGGAGAGAACTGACTCCTGGGGGTTGTCCTCTGACTTTTTGGGGGCTGGAGAGATGGCTCAGAGGTTAAGAGCACTGACTGCTCTTTCAGAGGTCCTGAGTTCGATTCCCAGCAACCACATGGTGGCTCACAACCATCTATGATGACATCTGGTACCCTCTTCTGTATACTGTATACATAATAAATAAATCTTTCAAAAAATATCTTTCTTTTAAAAAAATTAAATGTTTCAAAAGAATGTGGAAGGAAAGAAGGAAAAGTGTTGAACCTTGGGGACAGACGGTGGCAGCCTTCATTATTGTCACTTTTATTATTTCTTGCAGATGACCCAAGGCCCTTGGAGCACTAATGGGAAGCCACACCCCTCCCCAACACACACACCTAGGTTTTTTGAGACAGGGTTTCACTGTGTAGCCCTTGCTGTCCTGGAACTTGCTCTGGCCTCGAACTCAGAGAGACCCACCTGCTTCAGCCTCCTGAATACTGGAAGCTACATTCATATTTAAGCAATTCTGTCCCATTTTTCTTCATTTATCTCCTTTTCTTTCTTTTTTTAATTTATTTTAAACATGTCTCATGTATCCCGGGCTGACCTAGAACTCACCAATTAACTGAGAATTGTCTTGAACTCTTTGACTCTCCTGTTTCCATTCCCAAATCCTGGGATTACATGTGCATTTCAACACACCCAGCTCTTCTTTTTTTAAATTTTTTTATGTGAATTGGTGTTTCGCCTGCATGTATAACTGTGTAAGGGTGTCAGATCTTGGAATTACAAACAGTTGTTAGCTGCCATGTGGATGCTGGGAATTGAACTCAGGTCCTTCCAAAGAACAGTCAGTGCTCTTAACCGCTGAGCCATCTCTCCAGCCTCCAACTCTTCTTTCTAACTCAATAAACGGTTTCTCCCTGTATTGCTCAGAACCCACCCAACTTCCCAGCCTCTCCAGTGGCCAGGAGTGCAGGGATGAGCCAATGCACCTGCTTACCCTCTTTATTCGATCACTATGTTGTCTTGGGGATCTTGCAGTCTAAATATTATTTTCACTCACCCTCCCGGACCCCTGAAGTCCCCATCTGACCTCAAAGTGGCCTCCTTCCTCGATCTGCTATTGTTTACGGAACCCTTACAATGTTCTTGGCATTGTGCCTACAGATGCCCTTGTACACATCTTGAAGCATGTCAGGTCTTTCTGTCCCGTGAGAGCCCTTGTAATGGCCTCCCTTCCCAGAGTCTGTTCATCTGCAAAATTCCGAAGCAGAGAGAGGCCTCAAGATCCCCCGACACACTCCCACACACACCCCAGGTTGTGGCAATCCCGGATAGCTAAGCAAAGGTCAGGGTTAAATTCTGAGCTTGGAGGTGATAGGATCACAAAGCTGGGTCAGAGTGGCAGGTTAGGAAGGCCTCTGAGATTAAATTCTGCCTTGGACCCTCTAACATATGGGGCTGGGGGATTGTCATTCCGGTTAGGAGAACATTTGGGGAGCCCCAAGCATCTCCTCTCTCCTGAAAGGCGAGGAAAGAGCCAAGTGAAGCACCCATCAGGAAGCACCTGCTCCAGACCCTGACCTCTGATACCCCAGAAGAGCTGACCTAGGGTAAACAAGTTTTGTTGTTGTCTAGGAAATGGTTACTTTGTAATTTGGTCAAGAGCGCCATCTCATCACACCTGGAAAGTTCCCAGTCCAGCGAACTGGAGGTTCAACTCCTCCCACTCCGCCCGTAATTCTAGATTTCGCCACCCATCGATCCTCTTCTACACCCTAAGCCTTCGCTGGAGGGCTAGGTGAGCTGACCCGACCTCAGGAGAGGGGACCGGGGGAAGGAAAGCGGCGGGGGGGGGGTGCAGCAGGAATACAGGGAAGCCAAGAGCTTGAAGGCTGGTTTCTGGGACTAACTTTCGACATTCGTGCAGATTTAAAGACACCTAACTCCCAAGTGTGGGCCATCGAAAGAGCGCGGAGTTTTGTTGTTTCTTTTAAATAATTCATTTAACTTTATTTTATGTGTATTGATCTGAAGGTGTCAGATCTCCGGAGTTACACAGACAGTTGTGAGCTGCCATATGGGTGCTGGGAATTGAACCCAGGTCCTCTGGAAGAGCAGCCAGTGTTCCTAACCTCTGAGCCACCTCTCCAGACCCAGCGCAGAGTTTTAAACATTGGCTTCACACTCGTTTATCAAATCAAGCTGTTGTCCGTCCTGAGCCTCAGTTTCTACATGGGTAAGTGGTCAGGATAAAAGCACAAAGCCCTTAGGGGTACTCAGAGAACCAAGTAGGGAGCCTTTCCTAAGGCTTGGATGATACGTGCAGATCTGGCCAGCGGCGGTGTCTGTGGATACGCGGAGCGCACGCTCGCGGACGCACTAGTGCCGACACCGTGGCAGGTCCGCAGGCGACCGAGGGACGTTTGCAAGTTAACAGCGGTTCTGTAGCCACTTGGTGGGGCCGGGGATCTCGAGCCGGGTCGGGAGGGGAGAGGGGCGGGGCGGGCGGAGCCACCTATCAGGGCCCAGCCCGCCGCTCACATTAACCCGCCTCCGGCCAGCGCCCCCGACTCCGCCACCGCAGTCCGGACCAAGAGGTGTTCGGGCAGCTTGCCCCCCGCCCCCCGCTACGCCATCGCAGCCCGGCAGGTAAGCGCCAGGTGGCCCTAGGCCAAGAGGTTGGAAGGTTGGGGGCCGGTGTCCAAGTCCTTCGGTGGCCTGGCTCCGAAACGTCTCCTCCCTGGCTGCCATCGTAGAAGGTGTTAGCCGCGATCGCGTGCCTCGTCGTGCATCCATGCAATAGGGTGGGCTCCCGCGTCTCCGCCCCGGGACATGGTGAGCAAGTGCCCTCGCTGTCGCCGCTCCGTCTGTGTCGGAACCTTAGGGAGCATGAATCGAGTCTCTGCACTGTGTAGCGGCGACCAGGGCGCGGCACTGCCAGCGTAGGGCGGCCAGGCTCAGCCCCGGCCGCAGGCGGAAGATGGCGTCGGCACCTGTCCCCGAGAGGACCCGGGCGTTCGCATCTGTGCCTCCCTCGGGGATCCTGGGATTTGCACCATCCCTGCGGCGACTTGGTGTTTTACACCTGTCCCCGACAGAATCTAGTTTTGCATCTGTCCCCGCTAGGACCCGGGGGCGCACGTCTTCGAGGGGACTGCAGAAGGGCCTTCTTAGGTGACCAGCACTTCCCCGAAGCTCCTCGCCACCTGCCCACGCCCAGGCGCCGGGGCCGGCGGGCAGGACACCCCAGAAGCGCCCACCTTACTTCTTACATTGGGGGTGGGTGGGGTTGGGCTCAGGAAGGTCGCCTGTGCGCTTCCCCGGGTCACCAGCCACAACCAGCACTGGGGGCTCAGTGCTTTAGTTTTGTATACTGCTCTGAAGTGCACTGAGTCACCCTGCAAGGTGGTGGTGTTTGTTATTGTCTTTGAAACACCATTACCAAGCCAGCTGCAGCTTCCAAGAGGCCAGTCTCAAAGATCCTATTTTGGGAGCGGGGCAGTGAGCGTTGCTCTAGGCTGAAGAATCACCGCCTCTACGGAGCAGGAGGTCTCATTTCAGATAGAGAAACTGAGGCTTCTGCCCCAGTGGTCTCCTCCTACAGGCTCCTCCACTATTTCGCACTTCCGTTTGTGGAGTTTGTGAAATACATTCCTATCTAGCCTGGTGGGAAGGAACCCCACCCAAGAGGCCTCTGAACTCATCAGCAATGCTGCTGCAGCCTTGATATTTCACTCCATTTGGGTATGTTTTGGAGGAGGCACTTTCTATATGTTTATTGTTGCGGTTTTACAAGTATCCACTGAAGAGTCGCCCGGGGTAGTTGGCTGGTTTAGGATGGAGTGTCCTGCATTGAGCAGGTGCGTACTTCTGACCACCCACCCTGTTCCTCCCAACAGCCTCTCTCTCTCCTACTTTTCCATTTTCTCTCTCTCTATTCTCCAGGATTTGAGGCTTTCTTTTTTTGTTTTGAGGCAGTGTCTCATGTAGCCAAGGCTGGCCTCGAGCTCATTTTTCTAGACAGCGTTTATTTAGCTCTGGCTGTTTTGGGACTTGTATTGTAGACCAGGCTGGCCATGGTCCTGAGTGTTGACTCTTAGTCTGTTTTCTGTGGTTAATGACACAATGCCTCAGATGGAGTGAGAGGTACAAAGAAATGAAATTTCTTTTGACTCATGATTCTGGGTTCATGTGGGGTTGAGGGGCCACACTGGGTGACGTCCATCTTGCTGGCAGAAGATAACACCTTGTGCGTATGTAAATGACACTTCCCAGTCTCCCAGTGCCAATGTATACTCACTACCTTGTCTCATTTTAGTCTCCTGCCAAAGGTCCCACCTCTGGATACCACAGTGAGGTTGAGTTCCCCCCGCTAAATACCTCACAATGGGGAGGTATTACATTACATTTCAGCACTCCAAGCTTTGGGACCCTCAGGTCACACGTAACCACAGCACCTTCACCTTCTGAGCTTCAAAGGCACAAAATTGACACTGATATTGGTTGCTGTTTCTCCAGTTAGGTTTTAAAGGTTGTCTTTGGTTTTGCTTTTTTATATTTTGGAGACAAGGTCTAAGCTGTCTTTGCACTCTTGCCTCTGAGATGCTAGGATTATGAACCTAAGGAACCATGCTTATTTTTTATTTGTCTTAACTCAAAACTTTGCCAAAGGATGCTGGCTTCCAGCCTGAGCTTGAAAATGCAAAGTGTCATTTTCCAAGTTGGTGACAAGCTCATTTAACTAATCTTCTCAGCCAGCCCCCCAGTTAGTACTATGGTTTTGTTTTCTTTTGTTTCCAGTCCTGGGATCCTGGGCTTTGTGTATTTTACACCAACACTCTGCATCTGAGCTACACCCCAGCCACAGTTGATCTTTTTTTGTGGAGCTATTTCTTCAAACGCTGGGAGGTTGTTTTGTTGTTTGTTTTTCAAGACAAGGATTCTTTGTGTAGCCTTGACTGTCTTAGAACTCGCTCTGTAGATCAGGCTAGCCTCAAACTCACACAGATCCACCTGCCTGTGCCTCAGGAGTGCTGGCACTAAAGGTGTGCGCTGCTGCCGCCGCCGCCGCCGCCGCCACCACCACCGCCATCTGACCACTGGGAGGTTATAAGAGATCATCAGTGTGATACAGCCCAGGTGTTTCGATGGATCTCCATCTTTTGATGTTTTTGCTCAATTAACACCTCTGAATTCTTAAATTTCTGCACACACACAATTGGTTTCTTACCCATGTCTGCCGTCCTTGCCATCTCACTGGATAGTTGCTCTGTGCTAAACTCTTGGCTGTCTGAAATGACCTCATGTATTTGTGTCCTAACTTATGGTAGCCTTCAGCTCTGTGAGATGAGGAATACCAAATGGTAGGTCCCTGGTGCCTGTCAGCCTAGACACTGGGAATAAGTAACTCTGGATGGAGGGATTGCCTGCACGCTGGTAACTGTAAGGTGATTGACATACAGTAATGAAATCACTGCTGGATTCACTGAAAGCAAAGAAAGCAGAGACTGTAGACTGTTGATGTCATTCAGTTGGTAGAGTGGCTGGATAATACACACAGATTCCTGGGTTCAACTCCCAGCACCGAATAAACCAGGGATAACAGTAATGCTAGCCGGGCTGGAGAGATGGCTCAGCGGTTAAGAGCACCGTCTGCTCTTCTAGAGGACCCAGGTTTGATTCCCAGCACCCACATGGCAGCTAACAACTGTCTGTAGTTCCAGTTCCAGGCAAACACCAAGGCAAATAAATAAATAAATAAATAAATAAATAAAGTAAGTTTTTAAGAAAAAAAAAAAAAAACAGTAATGCTAGCATCCTGGAACTCACTCTGTAGACCAGGCTGGCTTTGAACTCACAGAGATCCTCCTGCCTCTGCCTCCCGAGTGCTGAGATTAAAGGGGTACACCACCACCACTGGCTATGCTCCCACTTGGGAAAAAACAGAGTGTGTGTGCAGAAATTTAAGGTCATTCATTCTTGGCTGAATACTGATTTGGAGGCCAACCTGGGATACGGGAGACCCTGTCTTGAAAGAAGAAGAGAATCAGGGTACAGCTAGTCATCCTGTATTCTGTTCCCTTCCCATCACCCTTCTCTTAGTGGCAGGAGGGGGTAGTTAGAAGAGCATATCAGCCTCTGAGACTTCACGCTGTCCCTGCTACAGACAGTATTTCCCCCTCTCCCTAGAAAGCATCCTGTTTTTAGCAAGTCATTCGATTCGTGGACAATAGATAGCTCTTGCTTCCCCGGCAGCTAACAGAGTGGATCCCACGAGAGAGTCACTGTTTTGCTGTCTGCCTAGAACAATTCAGAAACCGTTGCAAGGAAGTTCTGAACGCTGCCCAGCTTTTGTTGGTAGCGGCCACCAGGAAGCTAGCACTGGGTCTGTGCTGCATGTGTGTGGCTGCTTCCTTTGTCCTAGCCTTGGTTGGCTGAAGCCAAGCCTTAGGGGAACAGTGTCAGCAAATACATTCCCTGCGCAAGTTTCTTGTTGACCCCAAGGCAGGCAGGAGAGGGGCAGGCAAGGTGGCCAGGGCACAGGGTGGCACAGAGAGGGCAGCTGATTTCCTTCGTGTCAACATTAGGTTGTGACAATACAAAACACCCTCTGGGCACTGCCAAGCAAACCTGTTTTTCTGGTGATGGGAAGAAAACGTGGTGCCTAGTTACTCTGCTGGAGCGGAAGCTTACTGTGCTGGGAAGGGCAGTGGAGGAGAGCCCCCCCTGGCTGTCTGGGGAAAGCTTGTGTGCTGGAGAAAGTTAGGGTATTGAGCAAGTTTTTTGTTTGTTTGTTTTTCTCTCTCTCCAGAAGAGGCAACACTGAGGAAAGGACTGGGATGGAGAAGCATCCCCTCATGGGGACCAGGGCAAGGCCAGCTTCGAATTGGAGCTGCTAAGGAAGTCCTCAGTGTGGACAAATGATGCATAGTAACTATGCATCATAGTTGCATCCAGTTGGCAGGAAGCTGTCCGTATGGACAGAACGTTTCTCCTGTGGGCTGTTAATGAGTGCATTTTTCTTCTTAGAGTACACCTCCAGTGAGTCCTAACAGGTGACCCCATGACCCAGCACCCTAGGGTCCACCACAGAGGGCATTGTCTACCCTTTTCCCATGTGCTGTTCATTCTTGATGTTTTGCAGAGAACTTTCTCTGCTGCCACATGCTGTCATGTCTTTTCCCTGGGCAGATAGACAAGTAAATATTTATTGATGCCCTAAGGGGTCAAGTACCAAATCCAGGTCAGCTGACCCAAGGTGCTGGGGCAACAGGGTGAGAAGTTAAATTCTATCCTGGAGATGGGAGGGCTGAGGAGCAAGTGGGTCCCCTGCTACCTGGAGCATGTGGTGCTGAAGGCTTGGTAAAAGAGTCTGGATAAGAGCCCAACACCATGGGAAGGAAGGAGGAGGAGGAGGAGGAGGAGGAGGATGGGGTTCCCCTCCCAGAGGAGCTCAATAGGTTCTGGTGCTTCCTGCTCAGGCTTGAACCTTCTAGAACATATGAAAAATTCAGAAGCTGAAGGGAGATGGTAGCTTATCACTCTGTCTTTCTCTGATGGAGACAGAAAAGCATGGAAATCTGTTGTTGTTATTTCAGACCCAGCCAGGAGAATCGTTAGTTCTCACAAGTCCTCTGCCAGTTGGAGTACTTTTTAGAATTTTTATATGGTGGAGCTGGGGTGGAATCAGGGCCTTACATATACTGGCCAGGTGCTCTACCATGGAGCTGGGGTCCCAGGCTGCAGTATTCTCAGAAAGGATTAGCCAGGCAAACATCCCCAAGCCTTTCTTCCCTGATGAAGAATTTGGGGCCTAAGGAATTTGTCCAAAGGCACACAGAGCCCAGGGATCCAGAGAGCCAGACTTGACAAGGGAATTTCCACCAGAGAAATCCATGTTAAACAAAAGACCACAGAAAGGAAACAAGGCCCAGGTGGACATTTTTCTCTCTACACAGTCGAATGTCCTTATGTGTCTTCCTGCAGTTCTCATGGACAAATTAAGGATCTGAGAGCAGCAGGTTCTGGATCAAGAATAATATGCAATTAAATGCCTTTTGTCAAACATTTAAACTTGGGACTGAGGCTGTGGCTCAGTTGGTAGAGTGCTGGCCTAGCATCTATGAAGGCCTGGGTTCTTTGCCTAGTACTAAATCGAACTGGATATAGTAGAGGGTGTCTGGAGTCCCAGCACTGGGGAGGCAGGGGCAAGAGGATCAGAAGTTCAAGGTCATCCTAAGTTACACTTGAGTTCAAGGCTTGAAACACAGGTCTGGGGCGGGGTGTGTGTGTGTGTGTGTGTGTGTGTGTGTGTGTGTGTGTGTGTGTGTGTGTGTGTGTGTTACTTGGTGTGTATAAGCTCAGCACTACCCCCCATCCCTTGCCAATCACATGTATGAGTCCCATTGCCTTCTTCAAAGATTTGCTTCTAGATCTTTCTTCCATGAGGTTCCACTTGCAGATCACAACAGACATCTGTGAAATCTGAATATCTTTATCCATGGTAGGTGACTCACAGCCACTTATAACTACAGTTCCAGGGAGCTCAGTGCCCTCTTCTGGTCTGTGAGGGCATTGTACCTTCAGGGTGTACATACATGTGAGCAACACACAGAGAATAAAATAAATCAGCAAAACACACAGAATATAATAAACCTAAAGGTGTCTTTCTTTGCTCAGGGATAGCGCTGAGGTTGGTGGTGACATGTGCAGGGCAGACGGGGGCTGAACCCGACAGGTTACTTCCAGGCCATTACTTTCCAGGTTGTTGTCCAACACCCACAGACACGAATGTCCCCTTTTATGTCCCCTACAATCTCTCTCTTCCCTGTGTTCCTTCCTTTTCCACTGTTCTCTGTCACTGCTGGGAAATGAGCCCAGCCCAGTCCGTCCGCAGCAAGCTGTTTTGGACATCTGTAGGTTCCTGGGAAAGGGGGTCCTGAGTCTGGCTTCTCCTGCAGGAGGATTGGGGGCTGTACTAAGGTCCTTGTAACAAAACCCTTTAAGACAAACATCTCTATTTCCCACCACTTTGAGCCATTAACAGGAGTTTTTGTTTTTCTTTGAATTGGTGTTGCTAGCCACATGCATGGAGTCAGACTGCAAGATGACAGACACATTTGTGGTTAAAAAAAAAATGCCATGTCCCTCCTAAGGCTACCGTCTCCCCCATCCTGCTATCCCTTTTCCTTTGAGAGACAAGTTCGTGCTAGTAGGTGTTTCTGTCTGTGTCCTGTGTGTGCATGTGAGTGGGCAGGTGTGTGAAGGTCAGAGGTCAGCAATGGGTGTCTTCCTCAGTCACTATATATTTTGGGGGATACAGTGTCTCACTGAACCTAAAGCTCACCATTTTGGCTGGACTAGCTGGGCAGTGAGCCTGAGGGATCCTCCAGTCTCTGTCAGGAGTTAGGCTAAGCACCATCATACAAGACTTGTGTACAGATGCTGAGAATTGGAACTCATTGCCCACTCAGTTTCCCCAGAGCTGCTGGGTCCCTCCAGGGTCACGTGACACATATACCCACAACTCAGAATGTGTGTGTGCAACTTCGGTAGCTGTGGGTTGATCCCTCTGGAGAGAAGGAATTTGCCTGTTCAGAGTAGAGTATGGGGGCTCCAGCCATTCACTGGCTGTGTCTCTAACTGCCTTTTGAGTCTGCATTTCAATGACCCAGCTTTAGTGGAGGTCCTGCGTGGTGATAGAAAGTGTGTGTATGTATATGTGATCTCATCTTCACAGCCCTGGGGTAGTACTGGTGTCAGTTGGGACCAGAGAGTTTAGGTGACTGGTCTGAGGTCACAAAGCATGGGTGGAGAAGGAACACCCTAGGTCTGTCTGTCCATAAGTTCAGGACTTTTCTCAAGCTGTGCATGCTACTGACACTTTATGACATCCCAGCTTTGTGGTCCAGGGTTGGGGCAGTGCCTGGGCAGGGTCACAAAGAGCTCTAATGATGAAGACCAGAGATGTCCAGCTGGTCCCATCCAGCCACATCCACCCAGGTGACTTTGGGGGGGCTGGAGAGATGGCTCAGCGGTTAAGAGCACCGTCTGCTCTTCCAGAGGACCCGGGTTCGATTCCCAGCACCCACATGGCACCAGATGACTTTGGGGCTCCAGACTGGTTCCATCGGCTCTTAGTTTGAACATTTGTGAGGTGGGCAAGCAGGGTCCTCCTGCCTGTTTGTTGTCAGGGGCACCGCCTAAGATGTAGGTAGCATGAGGGTCTCTGCCAAGGAGAGAAGCCCCAGTACCTGCAGAGCCCCACTGGCCAGAATCTGTCTTTGCTCTTGGAAGGAAGGAGCATGCCATGTTTCTCAGGTGAGCCTGTGGTCACACAGCTGAGGGCACGAGGGGTCACCAAACAAAGGCTGCCCCATGAAGCTTACTGTGTTGTCCATCTAAGCTGTGGCATGGCATGATAAGCACTTTGCATACTGACATACTGATGGCAGCAGGTTCTTCTATCACGACTGTGCAGTAAGGTCATTGTGGACTACAGCCCGGGCTGGGACATAGATAGGTGTGTTCTCTTTTCACTGGAGGATTCCAATACTAGTCTGTAAATTTGTTGGAAGAAAAAAGCAAACGAAGGACCTAGATGATGAAAACCAGTGCAGTTTCCTGGAGACACACTGGGTATACCTGGCTTGTATTGATTCGCTCAACAAACGCACGTTCCATGTCAGGTCCTATGTTGGAAGTGGGACACAGAAACCAATAGCGGAGGGCTGGAGAGATGGCTCAGCGGTTAAGAGCACCGTCTGCTCTTCCAGAGGACCCGGGTTTGATTCCCAGCACCCACATGGCAGCTCACAACTGTCTGTAGTTCCAGTTCCAGGCAAACACCAAGGCAAATAAATAAAGAAAGAAAGAAAGAAAGAAAGAAAGAAACCAATAGTGGTCCTGTTTTTAGCTGCTTGCTCTTTGCTGGGTTCATCAACATGGATTGTATCATTGGCTCCCACCACAGTATCTCACTCATCTGCCCAAGGACTCAGCAGTTTGTTTACAAGATCTAAACTACCAAGGAAACTGAAATATCTAGTACAGTTGGGTGGAGGTAAAGGGAGACAGAGAATGGCTGTGAATGCCTAGTGTCTGGGAATGTGATGCCTCTGTTGAGCTCTTCGGGAGTTGTAAGAATGAATGGCCAGTTTCCTGAGAATGCCCAGGTGATGGATACTGCATTCACAAAGGTCTGGACATATCCTAGCTCATAGTTACTGGGTATGACCAGAGAAGGACCAAAGCTGGATCACTGGCTGGGAGAAAGACCCTCTAGTGGCTATAGCATGACACTTGGAGTCTAGGGATCCACACAGTTGTGGCAGGCCAATCCTGAGGTTTCTGCCTGGTTGAGGTCTACTAGAGACAATGTGGCCAGGGTGGGGGTGGGGCTGTCTGGCAGAATGATTGACAGCAGGGCATTGCCACTTCAAGCACCCTCCTGGGGGAGGGCACACACTACTCAGCCCCAGGGCCACGTGTGTTTGCCTTCTCCATTCTGATTCTTGACCTTAAGTTGACACAGAGGCTCATGGGAAAGGCTTAGGCGAACTGATTTCTGATGGTAGAGGAAGGCCTACACAGAGGGTCAAATCTACACACAGAACTTCAGTCTTGCTTACACACCCATCCAGTTTTAATAGGGTCACGCTGTGGGACTCTTGCCTAGACAAGGAACCCCAGAAGTATGGCTGCATTAGCTCCACTCAACAGCAGGTGGGGAAACTGAGACCCAAGGATGGAAAAGGTGAGTGTTGGGGTTAGGGTGGTAACTGAGATGAGAATGAGTCTATCACAGATCCATTAAGATGTAGGAACAGTGGAGTCCAGGAGGGTTCTAAGGAAGACAGATAGATGCCTGACCCCCTAGCAGGGCCTGTTCCCTTAGGTTTCCGGTCTCGGCAGCTGTCTGGTGCTGGGGATGCTGGGCATTCAGGCTGTCCGTCAGGACAGAGGATCAAGGTGAAGGCCAGATGCCCAACTTCAAGGTTGAAGTTCCATCCCACTGTGGCCCTTGCCTGGCAGCAGCCGGTTAGAACGGGGTCTACTCTGGGGGTGAAACAGCCCGGATGGAGGTAGAAGTAGGGAGGTGGAGGCGGGGTTTGGGGAGACAAGGAAGAGAAGGTGGGGACAGATGCAAATGAGGGCCTGGTCTGCTTTCCCAGGGAAATGGCTTTGCATGCTGAGTCACCCCTGGCCTGAGCCTCCTGGCAAATCCAGCCGTGACGTTCTGTTCACAATTTTTGTAAGGACCATCTAACACAATACACACACACACACACATGCACACACACTCGCACACACATGTGCACATGCATAAGCATACATTTGCACATACTGTTTCTGGTCTATACTACTCTAAGACATCTTGGCCATAAACAAGTTTGTGTTGGGGGCTGGAAAGATGGCTCAGCAGTTAAGAGCACTGACTGCTCTTCCAGAGGACCCGGGTTCAATTCCCAGCACCCACATGGCAGCTAACAGCTGTCTGTAGTTCCAGTTCCAGGCAAACACCAAGGCAAATAAATAAAGGTTTTTTTTTTTTCAAAAAACAAAACCAAGTTTGTGTCTTTGCTTATCTGCATCTTTAATATTATGTATTATTTTGTTTTTAGTGTTTTGAGATGAAGCCTCAGGTAGCTCAGGATGTCTTTTAACTTGCTATGTAGACCAGGCTAGCCCTAAATTGCTTTTTCCTGCGTCCACCTCCTGAGTTGGGGGATTACAGCTCCTGGCGTCTCCCTTTATGTAGGAGTTTTAGAGTTTCTATATGAAGATTTTACAAGGATATCTTGACCTGAAGCCTTTTTTTCCTTTTTTGTTATTATTATAAAAATGTTCTCATATTCAACTATATAAATATATTTTTTTTTGAGACAGGATCTCACTGTATAGCTCTAGCTGGCCTGAATCTCACTATATAGACCAGGCTGGCCAGATCAAACTCACAGAGAACCTCTTGCCTCTGCCTCCTGAGTGCTGGGATTGAAGGTGAGCAACACCATGATGGTTGACATCATTTTTGCCTAGTGTGTAAAGCTAGTGACTGTTGGATATTGACCTCTGTCTGTCTGTCCACCCTGACATGCCACCTTACCATGAGTGGACTCCTGTGACCTGCTGACTTATTGAAGGAGGTTTATCGGGAAGGAAGGGACCACCTAGGTATTCATGCTGAGCATTTTCTTTGCCTCCGAGACCCCGGAGTAGGACATCTGTGGCTTCCGCGTGCTGCCTTTTGGGTGAGCTCCGTGTTCTTCTGTCTGCCTTTCAGTAACTGGCAGTACAGTGACATGGTCAGTAAGGTCAGGCTGCCCCTAGGAGATGGTGACATTGCTGGCTGCTGGCCAGTGTTGGGAATGACTCTTATGAAACGCAGGTTCAGCCTGGGAAAGGAACTGTTGTGACCCATTGGCACTCTGAGTGGCTTCAAGCCAAGCTAGCTAAAGACCCGTTGGTATCTCTATATTGCAAATCCTTTATCTCCCTTTTTGTTTCTTAACTGCTGCCAAGCCCTCCCTGGGACAAATGTGTCAGGAGTTTTGAGGTACCTGTGTGAGCACATGGGTAAAGCCAGATGACCTTGCCTGGGGCTCTTTCCCAGGCCATCCCTCCTTCTTGGTGTTGGAGGAGGGGGTTTGCTTTGCTGCTCTGCCTGCAGGTGCACTGAGATGGTGGGCCCCCCTTCCCCTCCCTCTGCAGCCTGTGGCTCCTACCTCCAGGCAAAGGTGTTGCCTGGCAGGTGCGGCTGCTGGAGCTGTGTTTATGCTTATCCACTTATGCCCTTGCAGCCCGGCTATGTGAGACTTGAGCTGTCGTGGGCAACAGATGTCAGCCTCCCCTGTGCCTTCCTCTTAGGAGGGGAGACAGCCACCTCTTTGTTGAGACAGAAACTCTGGACGTGTATTCTTTTTCCACTTCTGGAAGAAAGAACAATGCTGTCCTTATATGGCTTCTCAAAGCCTGGAGCTCACCACACCCCATACCTGCTGTGGTAGCTGATGATGTCACCTTGTGTGCACTCAGCTACTTGGGGTGCATTGCTGACAGTCACCTGTCTCAAGTCAACCCTGAGACACCTGGAGGGTCCTGGCTGATGTTCTAGTTCCCCAAGTGCCTAGGCTTCCCCAGTTGGATGCTTAGGTGGTTAGCCTCAGGTGTCCTTAGGAGGTGCCTGGGTGCAAGATGGTATAACTACTTACAAGTTCATAACTTGTTCATTTTAGTCCGGCTGCAAGCTGCTGCAAATTGCTTATTCAAAAGTGATCACCAGCTAGTTCCCATGCAAAGCAAAGAACAGAGAGACTTGCTGACCAGTTAGTGGGTTTAAACTGCTAAGTGAACCTTAGGAAGGGTACACTATAATTTCAATAGACTGCAACAGGAAGAGTTGGTCTAGCAGACTACTTCTCTTTGGTTAACTCTCTCCCTGTCTCCAGTGAAATAGATACATTCACATAATGAATAGGGAGAAAAAAAAATACATCTTGGACGGATTCCTGAAGAATTCATCATCTTTTATCCTAAAGCTGGTATAATAGGACCCTGCATGTTTGGAACTGGGATTATCTTATATTTTCTATCCAAAGAAGTATATGCGAACCTGGCTGAACCTGAGCCTTTTTTTTTTTTTCTCAAGCCGCTTTAGATCCACAATGCACTGGGCAGTTGCCTCCCTTTCCTGCTTGCCATTCAGAGAAACACTCTGCACTACATGCTTCTCACCATCCACCATGCGCTCTTGCCCCATGTTCTGTACAGAGATATGGTACTGTCGCTTCTGAGCCAAGTCAGTCTGCTGTGCCTTCTCCATGCAAGCTGCACCCAGGGTTTGTCTGATGCTCTACTGCTTTGCTTCTAGTTGAATAAATTGTCTTGCTCATTAAGTTTATCAACAAGCTGGATAGTGGCGGCACTCGCCTTTAATCCCAGCACTCAGAAGGCAAAGGCAAGCGGATCTAGGTGAGTTCGAGGCCAGCCTGGTCTATAGAGCAAGTTCTAGGACAGTCAAGGCTACACAGAGCTCCCCTCCCCCCAAAATAAGGTTTATCAAATTCTCCAGTAGAAATACCATGTTTCTCAGTCACATAGACAACGAATCCTACTACTGATATGGAAGAGAAGGTCTCTGGGGTAATCGCATATACTTCTTTGGATAGAAAATATAAGATAATCCCAGTTCCAAACATGCAGGGTCCTATTATACCAACTTTAGGATAAAAGATGACGAATTCTTCAGGAATCAGTCCAAGATGTTTTTTTTTTTTTCTCCCTATTCAGTAAGAGGTGGTAGAGAGGCAAGAATTGGCTATCCTATGCCAAATACCCTAGTTGCCTATAATATTCCTGTTCCCAGGACAGCTGTATTCTTCAGACATGGGGCCTTTGTGGTGGTGACAGAAAGTTCCATAGCATGGGCTGCGTAAGTTCAGGCAGCATGGTATTTGTGTCTCTATGACACAGCTTGGCCTCTGCTCCCATTCTGTCAACTCTGTGACTGACCTCTCTGAGACCTCACTGACCAGACTTGTACTGCAAGGGATGCTGGACCAGGGGTGGGTAGGAAGGTCTTGATGGGCCTTGATGACTGAGGCTGCAGAGGAGTTGTCTGAGACAAAGTTGAGGGATAGTGAGAGACCAAAAGAACCCTGTCAGGAGTGTGAGGGGAGGGGCTATGAAGCACTGTGTGGCCACCTTAGTTTTGAAGATGCATATATGGCTACAGATATGTTTTAGAGAAAGGCTGGCCAGCAAGGGATTGTGGGATCATGGAGGATCTTATTGTACCCATTTGCCTTTATTATTTTCAGAGTAATAGCAGACATAAGGGGGGGCATAGTGGCACACCCCTTTAATCCCAGCACTCAGGAGGCAGAAACAGGCAGATCTTGGAGATCAAGGCTAGCCTGGTCTGTAGAGCAAGTTCGAGGACAGCCAGGGCTACACAGAGAAACCTTGTTGCAAAAAGCACGGAGGGGTGTTGAAGGCTGGAGAGATGGCTCAGAGGGTACGGTGCTAGCTGTGCAAACCTAGGACGTGAGCTTGATTCCCAGAAGCCGTGTGAAGGTGGAGGAAGAGAACTGTCTCCATAGAGTTGTCTTCCGACCTGTCCAGTGCGGTATGTGCCCTCTTACACACACACACACACACACACACACACACACACACACACACACACGCACGCACGCACGCACGCACACACGCACACACGCACACACGCACACACACGCACTCTGAAACAAAAAGTAGCAATCAATGAACAAATAAAGAAATAAGGGGCTGGAGAGATGGCTCAGAGGTTAAGAGCACTGACTGTTCTTCCAGAGGTCCTGAGTTCAATTCCCAGCAAAACCACATGGTGGCTCACAACCATCTATGATGAGGTCTGGCGCCCTCTTCTGTAAAACTGTATGCATAATAAATAAATAAACCAAAAAAAAAAAAAATTTAAAGAAATAAATGGTATGGGCTGGAGGTGAGGTGTAGTCCAGTGGCAGCACACTACCTATTCTATTCTTTGTTCTTGGTTTTCTTTTTTTTTTTTTTTTTTTATGGTGAAAAAGTATTTAGGATTAGCCAGCTGGACTGAGTTTAGATGATCCTTGTTGGCGACATCCAGAGCATCATTATTAGGAGTCAATATACGCCTTCTTCTCTCCTTCAGGCCTTATGAGGGTGTTGACTTTGGCCACATCTTTGTCATAGAGTTTCTTCACAGCCTGTTTGATCTGGTGCTTGTTGGCCTTGACATCCACAATGAACACAAGTGTGTTGTTGTCTTCTATCTTCTTCATGGCTGACTCAGTGCTCAGGGGGATCTTGATGATGGCATAGTGGTCAAGCTTGTTTCTCCTGGGCGCGCTCTTTCGAGGGTATTTGGGCTGCCTCCTGAGCCTAAGGGTCTTGGGCCGCCGGAAGATGGGTGACATGTGGATTTTCTTTTTCTTGTGGCTGTGGACACCTTTCAGCACTGCCTTCTTGGCTTTCAAGGCCTTTGCTTTGGCTTCAGCTTTGGGAGGGGCAGGAGCTTTCTTCTTCGCTCTCGGCGCCATCTTGGTTCTGTTGTTGGTTTTCAAGACCGAGTTTCTTTATGTAGCCGTGGCTGTCCTGGGATTCTCTCTGTAAACCATGCTACTAACTGAACGGACTAGGTGGCTCTTTGTAAAGGCATTGCTCACCTTGGAAGCTTGCTTCAATCCCTTTGCGGGCAGGGTATCTGGGCTTCGATGTGTCCCAAATGACTGAGCTGTCCCTTGTACTTACAGTGAGGGACAGCCAGAGCCCTGAGCACCCTCTCACTTCACAGATCCAGGTCTTGGTGACTTGCTGAGGCACATGGCCTTTGTGGAAGGGGCTGAGGCTGCCAAGTTGAGGATGGTTCTAACAGCTGACAAGCCACCGAGGCAAGAAGGTCCTTCTTAGGTGTAGGACTGCAAAGTCAGACATCATCTCCCATTCCAGGGCTCATGGCCCATGGCCCTATCACAGAAAATCAGAGAAAACAAAGTGATAATCACTTTTTCTATCTCAGGGGAGCCTTTGCTTATAAAGACCTGGAGACATGAGGAAATTTTGTATGACTGTGTGGGTGTGCATGCATGTATGTGTTTATGAACATGTGTATGCATGTATGTGGAGGCCAGAGGTCAACATTGGATGCTGTTTGCCAAAAGTTGTCTACCTTGGGTTTGTTTCCCCTAAGATTTATTAGTGATTGTGTGTGTGAGTAGGATGTATGAGTATGTACATGACAGTGTAGTGACCTCAGAAGGCAAAAGAGGGTTTCTGATCCTCTAGAACTAGAGTTATAAGAGGTTATGAGCTGCTAATGTGAAAGCTTGGACTTGAACTCTGGGCCTCTGCAAGAGCAGTACCCATCCAAAATTACTTGAGCTGTGCCTTAAGCCCTGACTTAGGTTTCTGAGACAGGTTCTGGAACCTGGGGCTCACTGATGAAGCTGAGGTGGCTGGCCACCAAGCCCCAGGGAGCCTGTTTCCAGCTTCCCAGCACTGGGGCTCTAGGCATGTGGCACTGTGTCTTGGGTTCTAAGTCAGGTTCTTGTGTTTGCATGGTGAAGATGAGCACTTCATGGTCCAAACTTTCTCCCAGCTCTTAAGAGAAACTAGGTTTGATGCTCAGGTCTTGTAACATTGAATTCTAGTTGTTATTAAATGAAAACTCAGAGCCAGATATTGCGAAAAGCTGGAATATCAGAGAGAGGAAACAGACCACAGTCAAATCTCACCCAGCCAATTTCTCAAAGTAAAAGCTATCTTCAAAGAATCCTCAACCTGGCTCCTCATCACTTCTACAGAATAAATCTCTGTCTTCCTACGCCTGCCTTAAATACCTTCTTCGCCCAGTTGTTTCACTTCTGGGTTCAACTCTGCATCATATTCCAGAGTTAAGATTAAAGATGTGTGAGCTACTACTGTTTGGTAGTTAGGCCTTGAACTCACAGAAACACAGAAAGACTTCTGTCTCTGGAGTTATGGGATTAAAAGCGTGAATTACCACTCTCTGACTCTCCTGGCTTGACTGTGCATGGATCTGTTCTCTTGATATTCCAGACTGTTTTTTTTAAAATATGTATCACCACAAGGTCTAGTGACTGGGCAGTGTATGAGGGTTGTGGTTGGACAAAAGGGTACAGCATTGCTCTTGTGACAGACTGGTTGGGAGCAGTGGGAATCTATTCAGATTCTTTGGGCTTCTTGTCTTCAAGGGACAAGGCCAGGGATCAGAAGCTTTATTGCTTGCTTTGGGAAAGGTAGACCAGCTTGTGTGAGTGGCCTTGGTGATGGCAGCTCTGGTTTCTGATTCATTCTAGAGGCAGAGGAAGGTCAGGAACATTCAGATTCTGAGGCCTTACAGTCCCCATGAGCTCTGTTGTACCCAGCATGCCGAGTGCCTGCTTTGGACTGGGGTTCTGAGCCCAGGAGCCCACTTCATAGTTCTGGGGAATCTAGTTACACTCGGCCTGTTTTATCCCACAGAGGACATGTCAGAGGCAAGACTCATGGCCAGAGACCTCATCAAGACTGTCCTGCGTGACCAGGTCCCCCGACCTCCAGTGGCTTCTGGGACTCCTAGCACGAAGGAGCCCACGGAGGAAGAAAACATTAGTCCTATGAGAGACGTGGACCTCGAGGAGTGCCTAGAGGACAGGTAGGGCCCGCTGACCAGTGCCCTCCTCTGGACATGGCCTGAAACAGCACCTTCTATATAGAGCAGGAGTGGGTGGGGGTTGAGATGTCGGAGTGGGAGAGACACAGGCCTCCTGACAAGTGATTCATGGGTCTCAGGACCAGCACACCAGCATGGCTTCCCTAGGAGGGGGCATGCCTGTAGTTGCCACTATGTGTAGGTAGGGAAGGAAGGCAAGGTCCCTCCCTCTCAGGCTGTAAGACCCACCGTTCACTCCCCGGCAACCAGCCATAGTGACCAGGGCGAGTCTGTACACAAGCAGGTCAGCAGGCTCTCCATGTGAGCCGTCAGTTTCAGGATCCTCTTTCACTATGGCGTGGATTTGGGATGGGACTATTTGTATACCCATCTCCTCAATTCCTGCTCCATTCCTGAGTGAGGTAAAACCTGGCACTGTTTTCCTGGGGTCTCCCAGGGTATAGGTAAGACCAAAACTTTCCAACCCAGTTGCCACACAGCCTTCCAGGGTCCTCAGACTCTTGTCCCCATCTGAATCAGGAATAGACCTGGGCACTGGGTAGGTGGTGTGGGTGCTGGGCGGGGCAGATAGCCCCTGAGATCCCCTCCCTGGGACTTTCCAGTGAGCTGCTGAGTCACTGGGGTGGAATGCTCGTTCGGGAAAACCCCAGAAAGAGTTTAATCAGGCTGGTTTCAGAGTGTGTGTGGGGTGTGTGTGTGTGTGTGTGTGTGTGTCTGTCTGTCTGTCTGTCTGTCTTAGGATTTCTATTGCTGTGATGAAACACCATGACCAAAGGGAGAGTTGGGGAGGAAAGGGTTTATTTGGCTTACACATCAGCATTGCTGTCCATCACTAAAGGAAGTCAGGACAGGCACTCAAAACAGGACAGGATCCTGGAGGCAGGAGCTGATACAGAGGCCATGGAGGGGTGCTGCTTACAGGGACTTGCTTCCCCTGGCCTGCTCAGCCCACCTTATAGAACCCAGGACCAGCAGCCCAGGGATGGCACCACCCACCATGGGCTGGGGTCTTTAATGATCACTAAATAAGAAAATGCCTTACAGCTGGATCTCATGTAGACATTTCCTCACCTGAGACTCTCCTCTCTGCTGACTCTAGATTGTGTCAAGTTGTTACCAAAAACAAACAAACGAACAAACAAAAAACCAGCCAGGACAGTGTACATTTGTTTACCACACAAGTGTCTCCCATTTTGCTGGAGAATTTTTACCTTTTAAGACTTACTTTATGTGCATTAGTGCTTGCCTGCATGTATGTCTGCACACTGTGTACATGCCTGGTGCCCACAGAACTCAGAAATGTTGCATCCCCTGGAACTGGAGTTACAGATGCTAGTTGTAACCAACATGTGGGTGCTGGGACTCGAACCTGCGTTTTCTGCAAGAGCAACAAGTGCTTTTTGTTAACTGCTGAGCTATCTTGCCAGTTGCTGAGATTTTCTTTAGGTTGAAGGCCTGCACCACTACACGTGGCTCACTTGGGTATTTGGTTTAGCAAGTGTGGCTAGACAGGGTGTTAGCCATTCTTTTTCTGGAAAGGGTGCAGACACTGTTTCAGGACTGGGTACCAGGGGCAGGTCTTGGAAGATAAACTGAGACCCTATAGGAAAGGGGCTCAGAGCATCCCCACTGCTCCTTCTTACCATCCACTGTTACCATCACAACCTACCAGGTAGCCTCCTGCCAAGACCCTCTAGGGGAAAGATGGAGTGATAGTTTTTCTGTGTTAAGTTTTTCCCAGCTTCCAGGCAGGTTCACGAGACACTCCTAGCATTAATGTGTGTCTGAGTTCCACAAGAGGTGGACATAGGGTACAGGCTGGAGTAGGTCCCCTGTTGGGCCCTCTGCCTGATGTCTCAGTAGCATGTGGCCTATCCTGCAGGGGCACATTTGAAATGGTCTTTATTCCAGAGTGTACTCATGGATGACAGGGATACCAAGAGGGTTTGCTGCTGGCCCCCAGTATCCCACTGCCCTCCTCTCTTTTAGCCTTGAGTCCCACAGGAACTGGGCTGGGTGGGTGAGTGGTATGGCCTCCCAGCATAACCACACCAAACTTCCCTGTGCCCTCCTGCAGAAACCAGGTGGCCGTGAGGCTGGCCTACATCGGTGATGAGATGGACCTGTGTCTGCGGAGGCCCCGCCTGGCCCAGCTGCCTGGGATTGCCATGCACAGGTAACCAGCTGTCCAGGTGGGCAGTCAGAGCCAGAACCAGAAGGGCTGGGCCCCAAGGGTGCCCGCAAACCTTGGAAGGCAAGCTTGAAACCCTTTGCTTCCCAGCCCCCACCTGGGTCCTCCTTTGCCTCTGGCCTTAGCAATAGATCAAGCATCACCCAGGGTCTTGCTGTTGCCCCTCATCAAGCTGTATAGTCTTGAGAGACCCCAATTCCCAGGGCAGGGTGGGCTAGGCCCCAGAAGCAGCCCCTTGGTTGGTCTCCCAGGAGGACTTACTCAGGGGCCTTCAGAGTGGAGATGTTCCTTGTGGCCAGCTCTGGGCAGAGACCCAGAAGGCAGTCTGGGCAGAGATGGCTTTCTCAGTGGAGAGAGCATGGTGTCTGAAGGGCACAGAGACTCTGTGCACCATGCAGTAATGGGTCACACATGTAGGCTTCCCGTGTCTGCTGCTACAATAACCAGCCTTGCCCATTCCATGTCTTACAGACTTGCTATCACTTACAGCCAGACGGGTATCAGGGGGGTTTTCAGAAGCCTGGTTCGAGGCTTCACCAACCTCAGGGAAAGCATCTGGTCCTGGAGAGCTCTGACTCCTGGCACCTGGGTAAGAGCCTTGTTGCCTCTAGTCCACGATACCCCGCCCACAGGCATCTCTTTAGTCATGCTGTCTGTTTTGCCAGACTCTGCCCCTCTCTATAGCTCTGCCCCATCCCAGAAGCCTTAGCGTGTGCCGCAACTGCTTGAGTGGCAGGTGAACTCAGGAAGGTTCAAGTACACACTCAACAGGGCCTTCCGGTCAGGAATTCTTCCTCTGGCAGACAGAATCCCCCTCAGCCATGGTGTCAGGGCTGCCTCCCCGACTCACCCCTTGCTCACACTGTGTCCCAGATATCCCATTTGTGCTTAGGTACTTGTTCCTAGACCCCAGGAGCTGTACCCTCATACCCCGAGTGGTCCCTGGACCTCATTCTCGCTTTCCTCTTGGTCTCCTAGGTGTCACCTGACCAGGTCCATGGACAGCTGTTTCCCATGGTGCTGTTGGTCCTCTTGCTGCTGGGTGAGGCCCTGAATTTGCAGCTTCAGTGAAGCCTAGCAAGGGCAGGGCCGGTCCCTGCCCTTCAACCACCCCCCAGAGGTGCAGGCACCCTAACTGTGGTGTTTTCTGACTGTCCCCTTTTTTATATTTAACTCAGGATTAGTGTTTCATACAGGTTCTCTGGGGTTTTGTAAGGCAAATGAATTCACTGTACCTCAGGGGCATTACTGGCTAAATGCCCTTGAGGCCTGGCTGGCCCTTCTCTCCTCTCTGCAGGCTGGTCCTGTGGCCACCAGTGGGGGTAGTGCTGGCCACACCCCTGTTTGTGAGGCCTTGAGGCATAGAATCTACTGGACTAGATTCCTTGGGGTGGAGAGTTCAATAAAGTGTTGTTTCCAACTGGCCTCCCTTGGGTCCTCTGGGGGACTGTTGCAACACAGGAGATATAGATGGTAGAGGGAAAAGGGTGGTCTCTGCCTCAGTCCCATGCATCCTGCCTGCACCCAAGGGCCTAAGCACCCTCCCCTGCATACGGTTTCTCTGCATAGTCCTGGCTGTCCTGGAACTTACTATGTAGACCAGGCTGGCCTCAAACAAACAATCTGCCTGCCTCTGCGCCACCATGCCCAGCTCCATCTTGTCCTCTTCTGCCTGTAATCTTAACGGGGAAAGCTGTGATGTTGGGGTGTGATGTACAAACAAGGAGCAGCAAGGGAGGAGGACCAGAGTCCCACCAGTGGGGCTCAGTACCCCACTCCACCCCATCCCACACGAGGCCAGGCCCATTCTCTTTCTAGACCAACCAGGGCTTCCACCTGTAACTTTGTCCATTCCCATCAGACACCGAAATGCCCCTCCCTATGAAGCTACCAGGAGGTGTGACTTCATGGGCCACTTTCTCCAGTCCCCTCCCAAATGCCCTCATTATGTCCTTGAATTGTCCCAAATTCCCCAGTTCTGGGTCGGGTGCTTGTGCTAAGCCCCTCTGTTGTCTGTGTTCTCATGACCACCTTGGCCTTACCTAGCAGCCTCAGTGCCTTTCCTGGGAGGATGTGACCATAGAGCAAAGCCTCCCTGAGAAGAGCCAGTTTTGGGGATGGGGCAACGTGGCATCCAGACCAAGGGTGGCTGTCAGAGCTGGCTTATTCCTGGGACACTGTGGCTGTGAGTCCTCCAACTGGGCTGGGGAGATGGGAAGAAAGGGCCTTCCTAGCTGGACAAAGGTGACATGTCACTCAGCTCCAGTTCCCACCCATGTTTTCCACAGACCACCATTAGCCTATGTTCCAGGCAGTGGGAAACTGAGGCTGCACCCAGAGCACCTACACTCCCTTCTCAGGGTGCTGATGGGAGCTAGCTTCTCTGGATTTTCCTCAGCTCCCAAGCCTCAGGTATCCCTGAGAGTTGGCACCAACCCAGGAGGTACTACCTCCCATCCTGTCACAGCTGCCCCAGGCCCCACAGGGTGTCCACGAACATTGCTTGGAAGAACAAAGGGCATCTGCTTTGGTACTCCTCTTTCAAGACACAACAGCAAACACCAGGGCCCAGCCCTAGTTAGCAGCAGGGCTAGGCTTGCTCCCCAGTACTCAAGAGCGGGGATGCAGACTTGTCATAGCTGCCTCAGCAGCTTCAGTCTGAGAATCGCCACACACCACTCCTCTGCAGCAGGAGAGATGGAGGGTTCTGGGACAGTGGGGCAATTTCCCTCAGGTGACAAGGCTGTGGGAGCATCTGGGGCCTGTCTTATGACCACACCAGATGGGATTGACCACTCCTATGTGCTGTTATATGGGGTACCCTAGTTCAGGTTGACTTCATGTTGGGCTTGGGGGATGTGAGCACAAGCTTCCAAGGTGGCACCTGCCCTGCAGACATCCAGGCCACGGTGTTCCAGACCTGGGGCAACCATAGGAGCCCAAATCCTGCAAGCAAATGCTAACAGCTTTGCAGAATCCTATTTGTTTACAGACTGGCTGCTCTGCCTGCTTGATGTAAACTTAGGAGCTGAAGTCATTCTCCTGCCTCAGCTAGGGTAGATGTGCTCCCTCAGGGTGGTAATATATTACACTTGGCCATCACTGAAATCCACAGGACCAGGGACAGTTGGGCAATAGGACAGGTCCTGCCCAGGGCTGGCAGAGTCCTGCTGAGGCTATCCAGATTAGGTGGACCGCCCCCCAACAACAAAATAAGCTCATGGGCTCCATCCCCAAGATTCCCCAGCTTCACTGATGAGAAAGCTGGCCAGGCCGCTTAGAAAGGCTCACATTTATTATGAGTCTTCTCAGGAACTTCACTCTGCTGTGCTGTGAGGGAAGCCACAGACACAGCTGATTCTTCTGTGACCACTGTCCCATGGACAACTTGGAGGTGGGGTCTCTCCATGGATGAACTTGGGCTGGCCTAGCGCACTCAGGTCCCAGGCCATCCTTCTTGCTCAGATTACACCATGCTCCAAGTTTCTCCTATGAGGGACCACCTCTCTAGGGCATACAGTAGGCACTTAATATGTGTTTCAGGATATGGTGCTCAATCTCCTGGCTGTTGAGTGGGGAGAGACAAAGTGGCTGCCTGGGCCATTGGACAGATTCAAGGCCAAAGGAGCTGGGATCTGGGTGAGCAGCATCACAGGTGGTGACAAGCCCCTCTGGCACCAGCCCTGGTTTGAAACCAAGCAGCATGTCCACAGCACCAACAAGGCAAGTCTAAAGTTGCCCCAGGCTAGCCCTTCCTGGATTCACTGAGGGGCATGGTTGGGAGAAGAGGCAGAGCAGCATGCTGGCTGAGCAGGTGGTCAGCATGGGAATTCTTACCCCAGCAGCCAGCTATCTTGTCAGGTGTAGGAGTGGGTTGAGACACACAATGTGGCACTCGAGGGCTATGTTCTCCAGGAAGCCTTAGCCACAACTGAGACTGCAATGACCACTGTCAAGTCTGAGGAAAGGGGGCCGGTAGAGGCTCACCCTGGGGCCACTCTATACAGGCCCTTGGTAGTCTGTGTCCAAGCTGCCCTGCATCACATCCACGTGGTTATAGGACTTCCATGCCTGCTGGTTACAGCTCTTGAGGATGCTCCCCAGCTGCTGCCCAGGGCCCACCTCGAAGGTGCTGGGGAACTCAGTGCCCTTCTTCCGCTCATAGATAGAGTGCATTGTCTGTTCCCACTTCACGGGAGATACCACCTGCTGGCCCAGCAGCTTCCGGATGTGCTGGGGGTGCATGTATTTATGTCCACTGACGTTGGAGTGGACAGCAACCAGTGGCCTCTTGATGTTAATCGTGCTTAGAATTTTCACCAGGGGCTCCACAGCCGGCTCCATGAGGCAGGTATGGAAGCCACCACTCACCGGCAACATCTTGGTTCGCCTGAAGTGATACTTAGCAGAGTTCTTCTGGAGAAACTTTAGGGCCTGATGGGAAAACATGAGGACATTCTCAGAAACAAGTGCAAGACTTTGACCACTGAGTTTTATCCTCAGCCTTTGGGTTTTTTTGTTTTTGTTTTTAATTTTAATTACTTTGGTGTTTAGCAACATGTGTATCTGTGAAAATGTTAGATACTCTGGAAATGGAACTACAGACAGTTGTGAGCTGCCATGTGGTTGCTGGGAATTGAACCCCGGTCCTCTGGAAGAGCAGATGGTGCTCTTAACTGCTGAGCCATCTCTCCAGCCCCCAGCCTTTGGTTTTTTAAGACAAGGCCATTGTACAGAGCCCAAGATAGCTTTGTGCTCACAATCCTCCTGAGTGCTGGGATTACAAGGTGGCCACCGCATGTGGCCACAAGCCCTTCAGTTATCACCTTAGTTCACCTTTTCAATTCTAATCAGCTTGGTTGTATAGTCAATGCCCCAGCAGTTTTTGTCTTTCTATTCTTAGATTTATTTTATTTTTTATGTGCATGAGTGTTTTGCCTGCATGTAGGCCTGGTGCCTGAGGACAACTGAAGAGATGCCTGATCCCCTGGAACTTAGAAATGTAGTCTGACTTGGCCTAGAACCAACCAGTGCAGTAGTGCAGACCCTCTTCCTCAGCCTGAAATGGCGCAATGGCTGTTGGGAAGGAGCTATTCAACTCCAATGCAGAGAAGGACTGGAGTGATGCTTATCATTTAGGGGCAGAGGACCCGAGTTCAGTTCCCAACACCCATGTCTCACAACTCCAGCTTCAGGGGATCCACTGTTCTGACCTGCACTCATATGCACACACCCACAACAGACACATACACACACGTCATGTTTTGAGACAGGGATAACTCTATGGAGACCAGGCTGACCTCAAATTCACAAAGATCTGCTTGCCTCTGACTCACAGATGCTGGGATAAAAGGCATCCACCATCACACCTGACAAAAATAAATCTTTAAAAGAAAAAAAAAAAAAAGTGTACAAAGCATCTGGAGGAGCTGGCAGCACCTAGCACACATGTTAGTTTTCAACCAAGAATCCTGTTTCCTGCTGATTCCTACCACACCTGCGTCATGCCCCGCTCTCCAGCCTGCAGGACAGACGCTCACCAGCTCCCTGCCCTTAGGGCCTCAGATGCTGGGGTCTACTCTGAGTCTCTCTACAGAAGAAAAAAAAAATACTTCCCACTAACTAAAGCCTTGCCCTGAGGGCATCAGGGGCCAGCAAACAGTCCAAGCACGCTTCTGTGTATAAACCACAGAATCTACAAAGATGTTTCAATTGATCAGTATTCTTCCATGGCTTTGAGGCACAGAAAGACTACCTACTCTGCAAGCCAAGTTTCTGACACCATCCCAAGCCTGTCCTGAGGCAGGGCATGGGCAGTAAGGATGGCCCCTTACTTTACCTCTGTGCCTCAGTTTCTTCTTCTATAAACGGGATAACCACAGTTACCCACAGGCTATGGTGAGAGCTGTGCTGGGCATGGCAGTCCAATAGTCAGGTCAGTAGTCCTTATTTTTCAGACAGGGTTGTAGGTGGACCAGGCTGGCCTTGAACGTCAAATCCTTTTGCATTCCTCTTCCAAGTGCTGGGTTTATAAATATGTGCCTTCGGGGGCTGGAGAGATGGCTCATCTGTTAAGAGCACGGTCTGCTCTTCCAGAGGACCCGGGTTCGATTCCCAGCACCCACATGGCAGCTAACAACTGTCTGTAGTTCCAGTTCCAGGCAAACACCAAGGCAAATAAATAAAATAAAGTTTAAAAAAAATGTTTAAAAATAAACAAATACATAAATAAATAAATAAATAAATATGTGCCTTCAGCCCAGCTACTGGGGTACATATTTGCCCTTCAGTGGCACATGCTTGAGGCAGCATTAACTATGAATTCAAGACCAGCACAGACTACACAGAAAGATTCTCAAACTTCTGGCTCTTGTTTCTCCATTTTGGTCTCCTTTTGTGTGAAATGGGATAAAGACCCCTAGATGGCGGACTGGCAGCGAGGGAGTTAGACACCTGATTACCGGCCCTTACATGGCTTCTAGCTGTACTTTCTTGGCACCTCAAGGTAGTACTGGGTCCCCAGCTGCCCCTTCTAGAGGGCTCATGCTCCTCACTGGTCCTGGACTGGTGTCACCTCATCACAGTGCTCCTCCTCTGACAACAGGAACTTTAATGGGTGTGAGAAGCAGATGACCACAGAGGACTGGGCACTCAAATGCAAAATCAGACACGTTAAAAAAAAAAAAAAAAAAAAAAAAAAAAAAAAAAAAAAAAAAAAAAAAAAAAAAAAAAAAAAAAAAAAAAAGGCCTGGGTGTCTGGCAGAAGTGGAGCACACCTTTAATGCCAGCATTTGGGAGGCAGAGATAGGCGGATCTCTGTGAGTTTGAGACCAGCTTGGTCTACAGAGTGAGTTCCAGAACAGCCAGGGTTACACAGAGAAACCCTGTCTGGAAACACCTCCCCCTACCCCCCCCCCACAACAACAACAACAAAAGATTTAATAAAATAAAATAAAGAAAAAGTCAAGTAGAAAAGCCAGACACAGCCACAAAAACCAGCTCCTCTCTCAAAGCAAGTAGCCAGATTACAGGCTGGGCATGCGTGGCCTAGCTAGCCCTTCAGAAATTCCCTGTCTGCTGGGGAGCAGGTGATGCTCCCTCTACCACCACGCCTCTCCAGGCCTCCAGGCCAAGCTCAGCAAGGCACCCACTGTGTCGGGAACCTCACAGGTGTGCATACTCCTGTTCCACAATGGACTGGAGTGAGTGAGGGCGGCTTCATCCACACTAACCTCAAGGTGTCCGGAGATGACCCTGCAGTCAGGGAAGAGGTAGTTGGCCACCTGGCACACTGGGTTCTCTATGCCCAGGGATTTGCAGTGCTCCTGGGCTTCCATGCAGGCAAGGGAGTAGTTGGACTGTCGCTGGCCGAGGACAGACAGCATCCCACTGGGGACAGCTTCAGATGCTTCCTGCATAGCTTCGGCTCGGACCTTCACTGCATACAGACCTATCCGGACAGAAATGCGTTTGGAGTCTAATTGTGAAACGGGGTGGGAGGGGGTGAGCCATCATCAAGGGAAATAGTGACAGTAGTGCTGCCTGCCGGTCCCAGGCCCTCAGTACTAGTCTGTATCTGTGCATTTGCTGAAGAGGACAGACCTGACTTCAAATCCCTAGCACCTACTTAAAAAGTCAAGTATGGCTATGTAAGCCTAGAACCCAGCAAAGTGGGAGGATGGGGCAGAGATTGCCAGCAGAGCTCCCGGTTCAGGAGGGACCTATCTCAGAGGAATGAGTGGTAAGACACACACTGTTCTTCTCCAGCTGTTAGTGCATGCACACAGGTTTGCATACCTACGCACACACGTGCACACAAGCATGGATGGGGAGCAAAAGTAAAAAGTAGTATGCCCACTACATTAGCACAAATAACAGGCTGGGAAAATGGCTCGGCAGTTAAGACTAATTATGTTCTTGCAGAGAACTAGGGTTCCACTCCCATCACCCACATCAGGCATCTCACAACTGCCGGCACCTCCAGTTCCAGTGCCCTAGCGAGGCACTGCATACACATGGTGTACATAAACTCATGCAAGCGCATACACATAAAAACAGACAGTAACTCAAGGACAGGACATTCTGTTTGGTTGCCACATTGAGAGATCCTACTGACAGTGGTGAGCAGAGACTAGGGGTCCTGCCACAAGGAACACCCTACAATGCTCAGGAAGGCCCCTAAAAATCTCCTGGTCTCAAACATCAGTGTGGCTGCTTCAGAGACCTGGGGGAGAAAGAAAGACTTGGAAACATTCAGTGTCATTCAGGCCACACTGTCAGGTTCAACTTTTGACTGGCAAACCAGGACAATAATACCCACTCAGGACAGTTATAGAAAATGGCAGTTATTCAAGAGAAACCGAAAAAGAACAGCAATCAAGACCACCAGACACAGAGGTGGCCATAAGACTACAAAAAGTACACAAACTTCATGAAAGAAGACTGTCATAAACCAGGCAGGAACAGCCCATGCAGAGCCCCAGAACCCAACACTGCCAAGGCAGGACTTGAGCTCAGGTAAAGGAAATGACAGGGCTGTAGGCAGGCAGGTAGCTCTGAGACAGAGTGGAAGGGCTATGACATCACTCCTGTCCACTCCCAATGTCTGTCCCTTGGGCAGGCTGGAATGTGGAGAGACACAGGGACTGCTGAGGGCTGGGACAGTCTCACCCTTCTCTGTGCATATCACTCACTCAGGAATGGGTTACCATTTTTGTGGGGGATTTACAGCACCATGGTCCTGGGCAACTTCAGGGCACACACATGTAGAACTGTGGCAGGAAGCAGAAGAAAAGACACAGCAAGGTGGAGGGCACGTGCGAGCATCTCTTTCCCATGTGAGTGGTAAAGCAGTAAGGGTGGTAAAGCAGTAAGATGCCACACAAAGACATTCGGCACACATCTGTGAATGTGATGTCATTCCTGTACGCTGCACACACAAAACTACAAAGTTCAGTGGGACATGAAAACATTGCCATCCCTTCTGTAATAGCAATATGCTGTTAAACACAGCACTGGGAAGCGGGTGGTGGTGGCACAGGCCTTTAATCCCAGCACTTGGGAAGCAGAGGCAGGCAGATAATTGAGTTTGAGGCCAGCCTGGTCTATAGAGTCAGTTGCAGGATAGCCAGGGCTATACAGAAAAACCCTGTCTCGGGGCTGGAGAGATGGCTCAGTGGTTAAGAGCACCGTCTGCTCTTCCAGAGGACCCAGGTTCGATTCCCAGCACCCACATGGCAGCTAACAACTGTCTGTAGTTCCAGTTCCAGGCAACACCAAGGCAAATAAATAAATAAAAGTTAAAAAAAGAAAAAAAAAAAAAGAAAAAAGAAAAACCCTGTCTCAAAAACAAAGAAAATCCAGCGCTGGGGCTGGAGATGTAGCTCAGTGGCAGAATGCTTCCCTAACATGCCCGAGGCCACAGGTTCAAAGCACAGCACCAATCCCTCAAGAATATCTCACTTTTCTTCCTCCTCCAACCCCAGTAGGCTCTGCCCCTTCTACCAACTGGATTCATGTACTGTGGGCATATCACATTACAGTTTAACTATACAGTGTCTATACTATTTACATTCCCAGAAGCCCGAATCTGGGCTCATTTCTGCACATCCTCAACCCTCCTCTCCCAACAGATATAAAATGCTGTTCATGTGGGCCAGCTTCCATTTCCTTGATGGTCACTGTTGTTAAACACGTGCTTATTGGCCACCTGGGTCACATCTCTTGAGAAATGTGCATTCAAGTTCCTTCCCTTTATTGACCCATGAAGTAAACTTTAGCGAATGAATTGGTCAGGCAGGCACTTGTGTGGACTCTGACTTTCTCAGTCTGTGTGTGTGTGTGTGTGTGTGTCTGTCTGTCTGTCTGTCTCTGCTTCTCCCCTTCTGCTCTCCACTTTCTCTCAGACAGGATGTTACCTGGGCTAAAATTAAACTCAAACCCTGGTGAGTCTGGAACTTGATATGTAGACCACGCTGGCTTTAAACTCACATAAATCCACCTGCCTTTTCTCATTTTTCAAATGCTGGGATTAAGGGCACAGGCCCCAAGCTCAGCTCAAGTGATCTTCTTGCTATAACCTTCTGAGTAGCCAAGACTACAAGCATATGCTACTGTGCCCAGCTTCAGGAAAAAAAAAAAAAAAAAAAAAAAAAAAAAAAAAAAAAAAAAAAAAAAAATGTAGAGCAATGGCTCATTGGTTAAGAGTTCTAACTGCTCTTGGAGGGGATCCCACCTCAGTTCCCTGCACTCGTGCTGGGTGCTAGGAATGGGCTTTGCATACATACACTAAGCAATAGTCAAAGTATTCATTGATCTTTTTTTTTTTTTTTTTTTTTTTTCATGTAACACCTACTGGCCATCTTCCAGGTGCGGTGGACACAGAGATTGAATGCCTTAAGAATGCAAAGGGAGAGTCAGCAGTGGGCAAAGGTGCCTGTGGCCAAACCTAACCTGAGTTCAATCCTGGAAAGCCACATGTTGGAAGGAAGGATGACTAATTCCTAAAACTTGTCCTCTGACCTCCTCACACACACCATGACATGTGTATGCACACACACACACACATGCACGCATGCATGAGCGTGTGTGCATGCATGCACAATTTTATGTAATTTAAAAAATAAAGAGTGGCCAATGGGAACAGACTTCATGAGATTACACACAAAACCTGCACTGAATCCTTCAGACTTCAAAGAGGATCAGTGGACTCCTGTCCTTGAGCTCCGGGGTCATCTACAACCCTGGGCTCCCTTCCTGACAACCTTGGAGTGGATCCAGCACCACTGTCCAGAGTCTTGTCCCCACTGCACAAGGCAAACTCCTTGTCTACCTTCTGCAAACTCCATGGCTCCGGCAAACACGAGGGCCGCAAACTCTCCCACACTGAATCCAGCTGCAGCGACACAGTTCTCAATGACCTACAGTGAGAAAGCAGAACATGAGGCTGAGCCCTTGGGAAGAGTTCAGCCCTGGGATGTGCACCTGGGAACTGGCAGGTAAGTGTCACCATGAGCCGATTCTATTGATGTAGCACTCCAGCTAGAAGAGAACACAGAGCTGGGATGACAACCCCCGAGTCTAGCCTTTTATTGATGAGGGCCTTCCCTAGAAAGGCAGGCTAAAGCTAATCCTAGTCAGGGGGCTGGAGAGATGGCTCAGAGGTTAAGAGCACTGACTGTTCTTCCAGAGGACCTGAGTTCAATTCCCAGCAAAACCACATGGTGGCTCACAACCATCTATGATGAGGTCTGCTGCCCTCTTCTGTAAAACTGTATGCATAATAAATAAATAAATCTTTAAAAAAAAAAAAAAAAAAAAAAAGCTAATCCTAGTCACACCACGATCCAGAGCCCTGGATCCTCTTACCTCTTCCCAGAACAGTTCTTGGGCACATGGGGACAGAAGTTACATGCACACTGCCTATGACCATTCATGGCTGTAATCACAGGACTGGCGGAGCCTGAAGTTAGAGATTTTGAATTCAACAACACAGCTACATTACAGTTCCTCCTTCCCATGCTCCCAACTAAAACAAAAATATGATTGCCCAGGCCACAGAGAACTGGATTTCAGTCCCCCAAACCTACTTCGCATTACTACTAAGATAAGGAAGTAACAATAATCTTTATAAAATCTCAGCACAGGCTTGTCTCAAAGCAATGAGAAAATGTGCTACAGGACCATACTCCTTTTTTTTTAAAAAAAAAAAAAAAAAAAAAAAAAAAAAAAAAAAAAAAAAAAAAAAAAAAAAAAAAAAAAAAAAAAAAAAAAAAAAAAAAAAAAAAAAAAAAAAAAAAAAAAAAACTTTATTTATTTATTTGCCTTGGTGTTTGCCTGGAACTGGAACTACAGACAGTTGTTAGCTGCCATGTGGGTGCTGGGAATCGAAGAGCAGACGGTGCTCTTAACCGCTGAGCCATCTCTCCAGCCCCCCATACTCCTTTCTGTAACCTTGAATCTCCTGTCATTCCACCTCACTGGAGGCTGTGAAGGTAAAACAGAGGATCTCAGCACAAGTTAACATATATTGTTCTGGAAGCAAGTGAAGTCATTTGCTGTAATATCTGTCATGTCATCTTTTGTCTTTTTTTAGATATGTACCCCTGACTGGCCTGGAACTTGCTATGTAGCCCAAGCTGGTCAGATCCCCTGGCACTGGGGTTACAGACAGTTGTGAGCTGCCATGTGGGCAGCCAGTACTCTTAACCGCTGAGTCATCTCTCCAGCCCTTCACTGAATAAATAAATTTCAAAAAGATTTATGTGTGTGAATGTTTTGCTTGCTTTAATGTTATGGGTACATTGTGCACACACTTGGTACCCACAGAAGTCATAAGACGGTGTCGGATGCCATGGAATTGGAACTGTGGATGCTTATGATCCACCTCATGGGTGCTGGGAACTGAATGCAAATCTCCTTAACTTCAGAACTATCTCTCTGGCCCAACATATTCATCTTTAATGTATTATGTTAACTCGGTATATTAAGTGCGCACTGTGTCTCTTCTAAGATGCAAACACCCCTGGAGAAGGGACCCTTGTTCGCGCGGGGCGTAGAGGGTTTAGAATACTATCAACGAGGACCAGAATGGAAATCAATAAATAAGAACCAGACTGAGGAGCCCGTAGACCCAGCCGACTCTCCTCGGCTCACCGCCGGCTGCTGGTGATGTAGCTTCTCCACGGCGGCCAGAGAGGCCACGAAGACGGCGGGTTGGCAGTGCACCGTGCGGTCCAGGTCCTCCTGAGGCCCGTGAAGGCACAGATCCAGCAGGTCGTAGCCCAGCACCCGCTGTGCAGCCTCATAGAGCTGGCGAACGCGCGGGAAACCGAGTAGGCCGCCACCCATGCCGACCACCTGGCTGCCCTGGCCGGGGAAGAGCAGCACCGAGCAGCGTGCTGGCGACCGCCGCGCCACCGCCTCCTGGGCCCCCTCTTCAGCCGAGCTGGCGTCCTTCAGCAGCTCCGCCACGTTCACGGCATCCGGCGGCGGCTGCAGGTGACTCGAGGCGGCGCGGCGTCCCCAGCTCGTCCAGACCCACCGAGCCCGAGCGCTCATAGCGAGACTCAGCGGCTGTGCGTTCCCGCGGCGACTGAGGCGCACTGCGGCTGCGCGGCCGTGCGTCCTTCGCGTATTTCCTGTCGGGTAGCTTAGGCAGCCAGGAAAGAAAAGTTCCTATGTTACTGATCCACCCCAGCTCTCCAGCCATTTGCAATTGTGTCTTGGTTCTGGAGTGGCCTGTGAGTTAGTTTCCTTAAGCCATTCCAGCCAGAAGCTACAGACAACATTCCACAGTGAGCCCTCGATAGATATTTACGTAGTAAATTGTGCAACGCCAGTAGAATGTGAAAAACTACTGTGAACACCTGCACATTGAGTTGTTTTGTTTGTTTGTTTGTTTTTTGTTTTGTTTTTTGTTTGTTTTTTGGCCCAGCAATCTGCCAATGGTACTAAACAAGCAGTTCTCGTGTTTTCTAGAAAACACAAGCAGGTGCTCAGCTCATAGTAAGCGTCAATACATCTTCGTGTCATAGAACTAAGTTCAGGATCGTTTTCAGATTCGCTTATTAAATTCCTCAGTTAACAAATGAGGAGACAAATGTCTCAAAGATTGAGTGACACATGGTTAGTGACAGAACAGGGGACTGGAAGCTGTGCTTGTGCGGTGTGTGTGTGTGTGTGTGTGTGTGTGTGTGTGTGAGAGAGAGAGAGAGAGAGAGAGAGAGAGAGAGAGAGAGAGAGAGAGAGAGAGAGAGAGTGTCTGGGTCAGACTGGTTCTGACCTCACCCCCCATCCCATTTCTGAACCCCTAATCTGTTCTCAATTCCTACCAGTCTCTGATAAGGCAAGACACACTACACACACACACACACACACACACACACACACACATCACACACACACACACTACAGCACTTCACAATGAGAAGACCCATGTGGAGGAATGTTTCAATGTACTCTGGCTGGTGTACCAATGCCTTCGACTACAGAGCCTAAATAACAGAAATTTTATATCAGAGTTCTGGAGACCCAAGAAGGCCAGGGTCAAGCTAGACATTTGCAGATACAATGCCTAGAAAGAGTCTGTTTCCTGGTTTGCAGATGACTAGATTTTTCTATCTGTATGTGTTTGTGCAGCTCAGACGGAAAGAAATCCTGTCAGGAGCACAGGCATACTGAGCTCTGCAGCTGGAATGGAAAAGAAGTCAGGCAATCGGGAGCCAACGAACACCACCGGCCACAGTAAGCCTAGGTAGCAGCTTACAGCCCCGCTTCCGGGAAAGCATCCCCAGCTCTGTTCCAGAAGGGGATGCCTCCCCAGCAAAGTTGTTACAGACCTGCTCTGATTAGGGGAAGGCTTCCTCCACCTAAGTGTTACAGTTTGATTCCCCTCAGCTGCTTTCTGTCCAGGGAGTGTATGTAACAACTCTTCTCTGTTAGGAAGGTCCACTAGCCAGCAATAGTGTTGCAATTTTGCTTCCTCAGCTGTTTTCCAGCCAGGCTCCACTGCTGCTGCTTTGCTGAAAGGTTGTCACCCAAACCTTACTCAACATATTTTATTTGGAGGGAAGGGTCCAGGAGAGTGGCTGCCTCAGCCTAGGGTGGGAAAAGACGGCAGGAAAAGGGCTTCAGAAGCAGAGTTTATATGGGGATTCTTGGGGGTGGAGCTTTCTAGAGAGGCGACTTCTAGGGTGGGGATTGGTCAGATTTATTTTTTACCTTTTTACCCTGATTTAATTTTGGTTTCAGGGTCAAAATGTTTCTTTTTTTTTTTTTAAACTTTATTTATTTATTTGCCTTGGTGTTTGCCTGGAACTGGAACTACAGACAGTTGTTAGCTGCCATGTGGGTGCTGGGAATCGAACCTGGGTCCTCTGGAAGAGCAGACAGTGCTCTTAACCGCTGAGCCATCTCTCCAGCCCCCAAAATGTTTCTTTCACCAGCTCTTTTGGGCTTTTAGGCTCTAATTTCAGGGCCAGGGCATATTTCTTCCACTGGCCCTGAGTCTAGGGCCAAAGTGTTTCTTCGGTGCTGATTTCAGAGTCAGGGCACATTTCTTTTTTGGTACTCAGTACAAGGATAAAATATTTCTTTCACTGGCTCAGGTCTTAGATCCAAGGTGGGTTTCTTTCACTAGCTCTGGGTTCAGGGCTAGGGTGGGTTTCTTCCCTGTCTTTGGTTTCAGAGCCAGAGTGAATTTCTTTGGCTGGCCACTTTTCCCTACGCTATCTCCACATGATATATTGGGGGGGGTTATCTTCTTTTAAGGCTATTAATCTAATTAATGAATGTTCTACCTCATGATCCACATCCAAATATCTATTTCACTGAGTTTGAAGAAAATCAGATAAGCATTTTAGGATGCTTAGTCTTGTTTTATTATTTTATGTTTTCATATATAGGATAGATCATAGATAGATAGATAGATAGATAGATAGATAGATGACAGATAAATAGAGATAACCTCACTCTGTTGCTAACCTGGAACTCACTATGTAGACTAGGCTAGCCTCCAACTCACAGAGATTCACTTGTCTCTGCTTTCAGAGTGCTGGGATTAAAGGTGTGTGCCACCACACTTTATTTATTTATTATTTTCAATGATTCTGGGGCTGAAGTTAAAGGTGGTTGTGAGCCACTTCAGAGTGCACTGGGACTGGAACTCAGATCCACTACAAGAACAATATGCATTTTTAAAAAAGTTTTATTTATTTATTATGTATAGAGTGTTCTGTCTGCACACCAGAAGAGGGCACCAGATCTCATTATAGATGGTTGTGAGCCACCACTTAGTTGCTGGGAATTGAACTCAGGACCTCTGGAAAGAGCAGTCAGTGCTCTTAACCTCTGAGCCATCTCTCCAGCCCCAATATGTACTCTTAATTGCTGAGCCATCTTTCTCTAACCTCAAAGTCTTGCTTTTGACAAATAAAATGGCCTCTCATAGAAAGTGGCACTATTAGGAGGTGCGGCCCTGTTGTCTGTCTGAAGTCTGTATTGGGGGCAGGCTTTGAGAGCTTAGATGCTCAAGCCACGCCCAGTGTGACATTCTCTTCCTGCTGCCCACAGATCCAGGAGCTGCCCGTACATCATCATGCTTCTCACTATGAAGATAATGGACTAAACCACCGAAACCGTAAGCCAGCCCCAATTAAATGTTTTTCTTTCTTTTTTTTTATTATGAATAAAGTCATATTTTTTATCCATGTATCCCCTTGTTCAAACTCTCTTCCCCTTCCGGCCCCTAAATGTTTTTCTTTATAAAAGTTGCTGTGGTTGCAGCCATCTATAATGAGAAATCTGGCGCCCTCTTCTGGCATTTAAGCACATATGCAGGCAAAAAACTGTATACGTAATAAATACATTTTTTTTTTTTTTTTTTTTTAAAGAAGGCGGAGAGATGGCTCAGCAGTTAAGGGCACTGACTGTTTTTCTGGAGGACCTGAGTTCAATTCCCAGCATCCACATGGTAGCTAACAACTGTCTGTAATTTCAAGATCTGACACCCTTACATGCAGGCAAAACACCAATTCACATAAAATAAAAATAAATATAAAAAATAATTAAAAAAAAGAGTTACTGTGGTCTTTTTGGAACCTATTCCCTATGCAGGGATGCCTCACTCAGGCTCAGTGCAGAACGGGGAGCTTGGTCCTTCGTCACCATGATATGACATGCTTTGTTGACTCCCATGGGAGGCTTTCCCCTTTCTGAATAAAGAAAGAGTAGATGAGGTGGGGGCATATATGGGAGGTGAGGGAAGGGAACAGGGGAGGTAGGGGAGAAACTGGTTGATATGGAAAATAAATGAAGTTCTTTAATTAAAAAAAAAAGAACAAAAAGATTAAGCACTTAAAAGAAAAGAGTTGCCATGATCATGGTGCCTCTTCATAGCAATCGAAATCCTAAGACAGATACATATCCCACTAAAGGGGGCTTGTTGTGTGAAACATGACCAGTGTGCATCCAGTGGTGTTGTCATAAATGGTGCAGAGCTCTTCAACACAGGACCCAGAAACACACAGCAAAGAAATGATTTGTTTGCACATGTATTTGTATGTGTATGATTGAATGGAATCTCTGTGCACATGGGAGTATGTGTACACATGCATGTGCACATGCATGTAGAGGCAAGGAGTCAATGTTGGCTGTCTTCTATCACTCTTTCGATGGCTATTGACTTGACTATTTCTGGAATGAACTACAATCCAGAAATGAAGGGCACATTTATGAGAGATTGTCTGCTTAGTTTGAAGTGGGTGAATCTACTTCTAGTCTGGACTTCTGAGGTTGGGAGACACATCTCTGATCTGGATCCTGAGGTGGGAAGACCCATGCCTTTAATTCAGATCTTGAGGACAAAAGACACACCTTTAATATGGGCTGCATTTTCTGCCAGGAGCTTGTATAAGGACATGGAAGAAGAAAGATTTTGCTTTTTTCTTGCTTGCCTTTGCCTTGTTAGCACACCCATTCCTTCATTGGAGCCTGCTTCTTCAGGATTCCTGCATATACAGAAGACCAGCTGAGACACCCAGTCTTGTGGGACTGAGCACATACTAGATTCTTGGACTTTCCATTCCAAGCTAGACATTGTTGGATTAGTTGAACTTCACCCTATAAGTCATTACAATAAACTCTATCCATCTATCTATCTATCTATCTATCTATCTATCTATCTATCTATCTATCTGGGAGAGAGATAGATTCTACAAGTTCTGGGACTCTACAGAATCCTGATTAACACTCCACCTTATTTTTTGAGGCAAGGTCTCGTTGAACCTGGAACTCACTGGTTCATCTAGAGGAGCTGGCCAGCAGGCTCTAGAGATCCTCCTGTCCTTCCTCCCAATGACAGCATTGCAGGTGCCCTCCCCCACACCTGGCTTTTTTACATGGATTCTGGAGATCCGAACTCAGGTCATCAAACTTGTATAACAAGAGACTAAGCCATCTCCCTGGTGCCAAGGAATCTTTTGAAGACATAAATTCTCCAGACAGAAAGAAGATAGAGACCCCAGTAACTGAACATCTTGAAAATGGAAAAAAGATAAGCTGTGTTACCTGTCCTGATTGACCCCAGACTCTCCAGACATGAAGAAAGTGGAAACACAGCATCCTTAAAAGCCTAGCTATGTGTAGTAGCAGCTGCTTCAAGAAACAGGAGAGAAGGAAAGCTCAAAGCAATCTATTTGTAAATATTTTTGAAAATTGGATAGCTCCTTAGACATCTTTCCTCTCCACAGCCATTGGCACCTGTCCTGGGGACCATCTGAGCTTCAATTTTAAAAAGATCAAAGGAAGGAGGGCATGAACATGGGGATTTTTCTGAAACAGGCTGACACTGAATGATGCATGTGGAGACTCATTCCAGCACTCTGTTCCAGCAACTTCCCAGAATCCTAAAGTCAGACCCTTATCCTCCGAGTTCTGGAGATGCTCGCCCTTCCAATAGGAAAATCCTGAAGTCATTGAAACTCCAGGAACAGTGAACCTTAACAGTCTCCTAAAAGCTTTATTTCTTCCTTCCTTTCTTTCTTCCCTTATTTCTCCTTCCCCTCCCTCCCTTCTTCCCTCCCTTTTTTTTTTTAAAGATTTATTTATTTATTATGCATACAGTTTTACAGAAGAAGGCACCAGACCTCATCATAGATGGTTGTGAGCCACCATGTGGTTGCTGGGAATTGAACTCAGGTCCTCTGGAAGAACAGTCAGTGCTCTTAACCTCTGAGCCATCTCTCCAGCCCCCCCTCCCTTCTTTTTTTCTTGTTCTTTTTTCAAGACAGGATTGCACTGTGTAACAGCCTTGGCCATCGTAGACCATGCTGGCCTCAAACTCAGAGAGATCTGCCTGCCTCCGATCTCCCTCCCGAGTGCTGTTTATGTTTCATGTGTACTTTGCTGCACATGCTACTACCACCTGGCCTTGTTCATGTCTTTATTATGAGAAAACATCCAAGGATTCCTGGGCATTTGAGGAAAGCCTGTTATTGACAGGAAAGAAAGCCAACATATAGAATTTGGAAACTAAGGAAAGAAGAAAAGAGTTGTTTTTAAAGATTAATTTTGGAACTGGGTGGTGGTGTGCGCACTTTTAATCCCAGCACTTGGAGACTGAGGCAGATGGATCTCTGTAAGTTCGAGGCTAGCCTGGTCTACAAAGCAAGTTCAGGACAGCCAGGGCTACACAGAGAGATCCTGTGTCAAAAACAAAACAAAGCAAAAATAATTTTGGGGCCAGTGGATAAGGGTGCTTGGTTACCAAGCCTGAAAACTGAGTTTTATCCCTGGAACCCACATGATAGAGAGAACCAATTTTTAAAAAATTATTTAGCTTTATTTATGTGCATTGGTATGAAGTTATCAGATCTCTGGGATGGGAGTTACAGACAGTTGTGAGCTGCCATGTGGGTGCTGGGAATTGAACCCCAGTCCTCTGGAAGAGCAGTCCCCTGAGCCATCTCTCCAGCCCCAAGAGAACCAGTTTTTGCAGGCTCTCCACAGACGTCATATATAAAATAAATACATGTAATAAATGTTTAAAAAGAAAATTATCATTGACCTCTTTAGGCAATAAGACAGTGTCCTTATAAGACAGGACTGGGCAATGATATAACAGTGTGGGTGGAAGGAACAGCAAAGCGGAACTGAAACACTCAGTGATGGGAGGGGACACATAGGGGGAGGAAGAAGGAGCAAAGCCAGAACAGGCTTCCTGAGAGATCAGCACAGGAAGTCCAGGGCTCTAAGTGACAGGTGTTCCAGAAAGAGAAGTGAGGAAACAGAGGAGCAGGAAGTGGGGGGTGGGGGGGAGTAATTCAATTCCAAAAAGTAGCGACCAGGCCCCTCCCCTCCCAGATGGGAGCTGGTGCAGCTCAGGCATGGCGGTGCACACCTGTAGCCCCAGCACTTGAGAGGTCAGAATGGAGAAGGATTATGAGTTCAAGGCCTGCTTGGATTACACAGGAGACTCTAAAATAAAGATAATACATGGGGCTCAGAGCTTAAGAGCCCTGGCTGCTCTTCCAGAGGACCTGGGTTTAATTTTCAGCACCCAGAATGGAGACTCACAACCATCTGTTAACTCCAATACCTTCTTCTGGCCTTTGTAGGCACCAGACACAAGACATGGTGAAGAAATATACATGCGGCAAGATCCTCATACACATGAAATAATAACAGCCCTCAGGAGGCAGAGGCAGGTGGATCTCTGTGAGTTCGAGGCCAGCCTGGTCTACAGAGAGAGTTTCAGGACAGCCAGGGCTACACAGAGAAACCTTGCCTTGAAAAACAAAAATTAAATAAATAAATAGTAAAAATAAAAAAGAGCAGACCCTTTGGGTGACGACTTGATGGGCTAAGCTTTCTCATATAAAAGGTTGTGTTTGCAAATTTTCAAAACTTTGCAGCCCAAACTTAAAGAACCAGATAGATTGCATCCAGAGGCTCAAGGAGGTGATAGAACTGTGTCACCACACAGGTGGCTGGAGGCCACTAGACCACAATATACTTTTAAGGTTCTGAAGGACAGTAGGTCACCATAGGGAGGACAGATTTATAAGGTCACCTTCCAAGCACACCACCAAGAGCTCTAAAAGGACTAGCTCAACCCAGACAAAGCGGAGCCACAGAGGATCCTTTGTCTGTCGCTATTGCACTGGCTCATTTACATAGAACAGTCTTCATGTCAGATGCTGTGTCTGATAAGGACCTCCTTGCTGGTGGAGACTCTGCAGGGCATCACTTGAATGTAGCAAGAGGGGCCACATCCAAGAACCAGCACCAGTTGGCTTTGATAACAGACCCACCCTTGGGATAGTGGATGGATCTATTCCTGTGTGAATCACAGCTGGATAGAGACTTAGTTTCCACCTGGTCCCTGGTGACTAAACTACACAGTAGAACATGAAACCTACCAGGCAGGAGACAAGCTACAGAGAGACTGAAAGGTGATGGCCATGCACAGTCATTGCCACAGGGATTGGCAAGAGAACGGAAGTGTGCTGAGAAATGTCACAACCACACTTTCTGATGCTGTGCTACTGTTTAAGAAAAGGAGGCCCAGGACTGGGAAGATGTCTTAGTGGGGGTCACTTTGTAACCACCGTGGTCTGAGATTCATGGGTGTGGTAGTGATACGCAGTTATTTTTAATTAATTTATTTTTATTTTATGTACATTGATGTTTTGTCTGCGTGTATGTCCGTGTGAGTGTGTCAAATCTTGGAATTAGAGGCATTTGTTAGCCTCCATATGGGTAGTGGGAATTGAATCCCTGGCCTCTGGAAGAACAGGTCAGTGAGTGCTCTTAACTGCTGAGCCATCTCTCCAGCCCCGTGGTGCACAGTTATAATCCCAGGGCCCAGAAGGCTGAATGGGCGGGTCCCGACGGGGCTCATTGGCCAGCCAGTTGAGCTGAGGACTGCCAGCAAGTGGGTGTGGCCAGGCTTAGTGCCTAGGGCCTGACTACCACAAGGGGCAGAAAGTGGTTTAATTTTGTTTTCTTTTGTTTTGGATGGTGCTAGGGATTAAACGAAAGAGCGTGCAAAGAAAGCTCCGCACCACGGAACTATAACACCAGTCCCTCATTAAAAAAAAAAAAAAAAAATCAGAATAGAATGGTAGTAGGTCGAATTCAGCCATGCACAGTCGAAAAAGAATACAGTATAATACGCAGCTCGGACTTCATCGAGCTCACTATCATCCTCCTGTCTCAGCCTCTGGTGGTGGGATTACAAGCAAGTGCCACCACACCGTGACATTCATTATTTGAAGAACAATGGTCTGCTTGCGATGTCCAGAGGAGGGATCTCTCTCCTCTTTGTGCAGGCCTACCATGGAGTGAGAAGTCAGGAATGCTTGGCTAAGGGCGGGCTTGGGAAGCCAGAGTGCCTCCGGGTGCCGCGTGGGGCGGGGCGGGGCGGGATCAGCGGCCACCACCTCCGTGCGCAGTGTCCTTCCGGAACAGCCTGCAACAGCGTGAGTGGGGCTACGGATGGGTGAGACCCCGACAGCGGGGAGACACAAAAGGGAAATTGAGGCCAGCACCGAGCGGGAGGGACTCCTCCCGTAATAGTGTGCAGCACAGAGCGGTTGGCACCGTGGGGTCAGCGGCCAAGGTCCCCGCTTCGGTGGGGATGGAGTAGGTTGTTGTTGGCGGTAGCTGGGCGCAGAAGGAAGGGGGCTCTGGTTGTTGGCAATCCTGCCCCTCTTGCAGGGAACTCTGGGATCCGTGGGAAAGTTGTGCAAAGGCTCACACTTGCAGTGTAGGAGTCAGGACTTGCGCCCGGCTTTCTAATGCCAAAATCCTGCACGCTTGGTGTGGCTGCCTCTCCTGCGCAGTGATGTGTGCACTCGGGCAGTGCGTGTGCACATCTGTGCCTGGCCATGCTGACTGAGACTGGCAGGCGTTCAGATGCTGCTGACAGTGGGTACTTGACCGACAGACGACAGCGAACTTGCTTTTTGTTCTATCCTTCAGCTTTTCCCTGATCAGACTTTCGGCTTCTTCTGTTCTTGTTTCCCCCGTTAGGGGTTGTGCAAGCGGCGCCTGAAAGCCTGCTTTGTTTGAAAAAGTTGCCACTTGCCAACGCCATTTCCCACACCCCAGACCTCATGATGACCAGTTCCTGCCAGTCTTAACCGACCTGTTGCTGGCACTTTAATAACTTTCAGAATGAGAAAGGGTGGTAAAGGGTATAAAGAGAGGATTTACAGGTTCGTTAAGAATCAGACGCCCTAAAATTCCTCGGGGCAAAGGATGGGGAGGAGCTTCAGGCCGTGGAAGAAGAGGGCTGGCTCCCTTCTGTTTCTGGGTCAGTCTCTAGGGAAGCCCCAGAGAAACAGAAGCTCTGGACCCACTGGCTCTGTTCTAGCTTCACTGACTGGGACACTGATGCCGGAGTAGCAGAGATCTGGTTGCCTAGTAAAAACTCTGCAGAGGCTGCCGAATCCAGCCTCAGCGAGGGAGGGCTCAGACATACTATCCTGGACTGTCCTGCAAAGAGACGGGGCCCAAAGCTGGAATGATAGCACCAAGGATGGAAAGAATAGTACCGTTGGCCCGAGACGTTTCTGACAGTGGGAAGAAATCAGGGCAGCCTATGGGCCTGATCCTTGCCCAGGGTGCGATATTCCAAGCAGAGGTGACAAAGCTATCCCAGAATGGCCATGTGTCCTTGTGGGCTTTAGAGACACAGATCTGGAATGTTTTACAACCTTCTGAGCCTCAGTTTCTTCACCTGGAAAGTGACACTAGCCATAAGCTCCCTTTGGGTACTGAGCATGTTGTGTGGATCAAAGAGAGATGGTTGACCGACCCCTACCTTGTGACTGGCCATTGTGAGGGATATAGGAATCTTTGATAGGGTGAAGGAAGAGCCCTGGACCACTGAGCAGTGAGTGATGCCTTGGTTCATCCCCAGGATCTTGGCGTAGTGAAAGTGGAGAAAGCCTCCAAAAATGGTCTGCTCTCTATTGGCCTACATCCTCTGTCCAAGATGCTCTCCAGAGGTGGAGAGGTAGTCACTTTCTCCCCTAGAGAAAGCAGTAAAGTGGTCCCTACATTGATAGCCACAGCCCTGTGTGGAATTTTCCAGGGAGATCTTGGTCTTCTTTCCTGGAACATCCCAAGACCTCCTAGCAAGTCAGTAAGATGCTTTGGATGTTATATGCCTTCTGGGAGACATGGAAATAAAGGGTGAGCAGACAGCTTCGCCCCTCTGAGTATTTCTGCCTGGTCCTCTATATCCTTCCAGGACTCCACCCTGGGCTGATCTCCTACCCAGTTCAGCCTAGCCCAGGGTGACTCAGCTTCATGGTTCCCACCCCTGCTGGTCTGCCTCCCCTCCAGGCGGGTGAATCATGAACTGGGCAGCCTCGAAGAGGCCCCTAGGAGGTCCTTGGCCCAAATTTTCCCTGCAGCCTCAAGTGGGGCGGTGACTGTCCTGTGTTGTGACCTTGGATGGGAACAGGGGTCCTCCCACTCATTCCTACAGTTCTACAGAGCACACAGCTTGGCCTTTGGGAGGGTGCAGCAGGAGCCTGGGGTTCAGTTTCTTATCCCCAGATCCTGTCCTCATGGTATGTCCTTGGGACACTACCATTTTCTATGTAGTGGATGGATAATGGGAGACCTGATGGACTGAAGATTAGCAGAGACATTGGTTGATCCTGTTTGGGAACTTCCTGGGCATAGAGTATTGCTCCCCCCCCCCCCACGGGTGCTTTGCAGGAGCATTTTTGCCTTCAGAGTCTTCGGTGAGGGAAGAAGTACAGCTGTTGGGGGGGGATGGGATGGGGGTGAGGCTGGCAAACTTCTAAGGTGGGGTTCTCAGAAAGAAAGCCAGCTACACAGGCTCTGACCTGGTAGGAAATGTTCAAAGATGATGCTGACGGACCTAAGGGGAGTTTTTGGTTGCAGGGAAGGGCGGGGCTGGGTTGGAGCAAGGTGTGGCTGCCAGCAGGCGTTGGTTTCTTTGTAGGAGGCGGACCTGTTTGGAACTTGGTGTTGTGTTGGGGAGTTTCAGCTCATGAAGCATGCTGCTGCCACTCTAAGCCCTTGGGAAGTTGAAGCAGAACTATTATCAGTTTGAGGCTAGTCTGGAGTATGTAGTATCTTTGTACCCCTAGAAAGAGAGGAGAGGAAGCCACAGTATAAATTAGGGAGTCTGAGACAGGAGAATTATGCATTCAGAGGTTAGCCTTCATACAGCTTCTCAGATTCCCCAGGTACTCCCCTCCATACAGCTTCTCAGATCCCCAGGTACTCCCCTCCATACAGCTTCTCAGATCCCCAGGTACTCCCCTCCATACAGCTTCTCAGATCCCCAGGTACTCCCCTCCATACAGCTTCTCAGATCCCCAGGTACTCCCCTCCATACAGCTTCTCAGATCCCCAGGTACTCCCCTCCATACAGCTTCTCAGATCCCCAGGTACTCCGCTCCATACAGCTTCTCAGATCCCCAGGTACTCCCCTCCATACAGCTTCTCAGCCAGGTTTGACCTCCAGAATTTGCCACCTTCCCACCCAAGGTCCAGTGGGCCCACCTTGCTTCCTTTACTCATCTTCTGCAGTTACCTCTCCCTCCCCAAAAAAGGTTATGTTGAAAACAATTTTCAACTCGTTAAAAATGCCTTCTAAACCATGGCTCAATGATGTAGGTGGGTCATCCCAGCTACATAGGAGTCTGATGCAGAAAACTCTCAGGGCTATTCTAGTTTAGCATCCCCTTCCATGTGTGTGTGTGTGTGTGTGTGTGTGTGTGTGTGTGTGTGTGTGTGTGTGTGATGTTTGTGTATGAGTGTGGAGGCCAGAGCTCTCTACTTTATTTGCTGAGGTAGAATCTCTTGTTGAGCCCAGAGTTTGCCAACTCCAGCCTGGCTGGCTGGCTTGCTCTGGGGATCTCATCTCTGCCATCATAGTGCTGGGATTACCCGTGGGTCACCATACCCACCCAGGACTCATATGGATATTGGGAACCTAAATGCACTTTTCTTTTCTTTTTTTTTAAAAATAAACTTTACTTATTTATTTGCCTTGGTGTTTTCCTGGAACTGGAACTACAGACAGTTGTTAGCTGCCATGTGGGTGCTGGGAATCGAACCCGGGTTCTCTAGAAGAGCAGACGGTGCTCTTAACCGCTGAGCCATCTCTCCAGCCCCGCACTTTTCTTTTCTATTATGTATAGAAATACATTTTTTATCCGTGTATCCCCTTGTTCAAACTCCCTTTCCCCTCCCGCTCCTTCCAGTCACTCTCTCTTTTCCCCATCTCCTTATCTCCTCTCCAGCATGGGCAGGAGGTCCCAAGGTCCCAAGGTGGCTTAGTTCAGTATCCACTCCTGGCAGATCCACTTTTCTCACTCCAACATCAAAACTGGGTCAGGTGTTCCTCTGGAGGGAGTGGGATCCAAGGTGCTGGTCCAAGGTGTTTCAGATCCCAAGCTGTTCATTGTTTGTGGTTTGCAGCTTGGACATGCTTTGCTTTTTGTTTTTTTGTTTAGAGTCCACTAATGAGTGAGTACTGAGTTTATCTTTCTGAGTTTGTGATACCTCGCTCAGGAAGATATTCTCCAAATTCATCCATTTGCCTGCAAATTTTAGAATATCATTTTTTCTTACTGCTGAGTAGTACTCCATTGTATATATAGATGTATCACAGTTTGTTAATCCATTCTTCAGTTCAGGGGCATCTAGGTTGTTTCCAGGTTCTTGCTATTACGAATAGTCCTGCTATGAACATAGTTGAGCTAATGCCTTTGGAGTGTGAATGTGTGTCTTTAGGATATACACCCAGAAGCGGTATTGCTGGATCCTTGGGAAGATTGATTCCCAGTTTTCTGAGAAACCGCCATACTGCATTCCAGAGTGTAAATGCCACTTTTCATACCTACTTGCTTGACCTACTGAACCATCTCCCCAACATGGCTTCTTATCTAAGAAGAAGAGTCTTATCTAAGACTCCTCAGTGCAAGTATTCCTGAGAACCATTTCCTTCATGGGGAAACTGAATCCCAGTCAGGGTACTGACACCTGAGATAAACAGAGGCAGAGTGAGCATTGGACTTCCACACTAGGGTTCCCCATTCTCTAGCTCACAGGGTCTTGACTCCAGCCCAGTGATTGGCTGCAGAGGCCCTCAGACCAGCTATAAGACAGAAAGAAGTCTGAGGTCCAGCCTTAAAGGTTTTCCTGAGTGTCCATGAGTGTAGCTTTTTGAACAGGCTAGACTCTGACCCAGAGTGCTGGGTGATACTGGGCAGGCAAGCCTCTCTCTCTGATGTATGGGGTGGGCCTCTGAGGTAGATACCTTCCTATGTGTCAAGATACTCTTATGCTGCTCTCTTAGGGCTGGCTAGCCCCCAAATTGGCAGCATCAATATTGTGCATAAATGGAAACTGAGGCTAGAGGGATTGAAGTGACTTCTCTGAGGTCATAGTAGGTGAGTGTGGAAAAGTAACCCAAGGAATCCAAGCTTTGCCAGCTGTCAATCACCAAGGGAATAAATGAATGAATGAATGATGGACTAAAGTGCTGCAACACAGTGTAGAGACTTCCCAGCACCCTTGAGTGATATTTGGCTGCAGGTGGGGTAGAGCTCAGAGTCTTCCTAATGGAGGGGTTAGGGAGCAGAGGTCATACCAGGAGACCCCAGGTCGAGGGTGAGGTGAGAAACAGATGCCTGGTTGATCCTGGAGCCAGGACCTCAGAGGTGCTGAAGGCGATGCTGGGCTGCTCCCTGTGGTTCTTTAGAACCACATCATCTCACGTACCATGTTCTCTTTCAGATCTTTCCAGAACAGCACTTGCAGCAGCTATGGTTTCATCCTGGGTACCGGCCGTGGGCCTCACTCTGCTGCCCAGCCTGGGAGGCTTCATGGGCTCCTACTTTGTGCGTGGTGAGGGTCTCCGCTGGTATGCTACCCTGCAGAAACCCTCCTGGACTCCACCTCGTTGGACACTGGCTCCCATCTGGGGCACGCTGTATTCAGCCATGGGGTAGGTGGTTGCAGGTTCCACCTTGCAGCTTCTTATTCCCCATGGAATCAGGCTGGGCATTAAGTCCCTGGGCAGAGGGAGGCCCCAGGACAGAGTAGTATCATTTGTCCCTTGGGAAAACGAGGTGGCAAGGTTGCCAACCTATGCATTGCACAACTGAACTTTTTCCTACTTGCCTCTGGGAACCCTGCCTGGGCTCACACTACTGAGGCTGCCCCGTGTATAAAGGTCAGTGTGGACAACAGCAATGCATGCCAAGACAAACAGGCAGCAGAAACAAAGGCCAAGAGAGGGCAAGCAGCTTCTCTGAGATCACATAGAAGTCAGTGGCATCCCTGAGCCACCGCTGAGTGGTCTTAGAAGAGTAGTACTCTTAGCCTTGCCCTGTGATGATCTGACCCCTTGTCTGTCCCAGGTATGGCTCCTACATGGTCTGGAAAGAGCTAGGAGGTTTCACAGAAGAGGCGGTGGTCCCTTTGGGTCTCTACACTGGTCAGCTGGCTTTGAACTGGGCATGGCCCCCCATCTTCTTTGGTGCCAGGCAGATGGGCTGGGTAAGTGTGGTCACAGCTGGACTCTTGAGTCATTGGAGATGGCCCCGGGGAAGCAAGTGACATGATGTCACTATGCAGGTGGCAGGGGAGGCTTGTGGCTTGCAGCTCCTTTAGAAGTTCTGAGTCAGGTGCAGTGGGGTCCTTGTGGTCCCAGTCTCAGAAGGCTTTAGTGGGAGAATCAGTTGAGCCCCAGAAGAGGGCTAGGCCAGTGTAGGTGACAGTGACCTGTGTGCTAATGCTGCCTCAGTCCATCCTGAGGGCCAGATTGAAGTGGGCAGGGCTGTAATCTTGGGTTTAGAAGCCATGGCCAAGAGACACCAGCATTATATCTGCTGCTGTACATGCTGACACATGGGGACAAAACTGCTCCTTAAAAATGTTCTTGTTCAAACAGGTTTGGTGATACATGCCTGGCCTGTAGTCCCAGCAGAGGCAGGAGGATTAAGTCTGACAGTTTGGTTTACAAAGCTAGTTCAAAATCAGCTAGGACTACACAGTGAGACCTTCTTGAAAAAGTTATTGCTGAGCCTGTGACATGCACACCACAGCAGTCTGACTCTCACACTGGCCTCTTGGGTCAGCCCTAGACAATGTTGTATCTTTAGGTCAGAGGCCTTCCAGCTGCTGCTTTACCCTTGAACATGCTGTGTTCTCCTCTTGGGGCTGTCAACGATGGGGCCGTCTCCATACATGGCACAGTCAGGTGTGTGGGGGGACTCGCAGACAAGAAAACTGAGGCTGAGAATCAAGAGCAGAGGTAGCCTCACACCACAGGGTAGGGCTAAGACTTCCAACTTCTAGACCCAGCAAGGTCTTAGCTTCCCCACCTCCTGTCTTTTCAGGCCTTGGCAGACCTTCTGCTCATCAGTGGGGTAGCAACCGCCACAACTGTAGCCTGGCACCGAGTGAGCCCTCCAGCTGCCCGCCTGCTCTACCCCTACCTGGCCTGGCTGGCCTTTGCCACCATGCTCAACTATTATGTATGGCGTGATAACCCTGGCCGGGGAGGTGGCTCACGGTTCCCAGAGTGAGCGCACGTTGCCTATCAGGACCGCAGCACTGCCAGCCAGGTACCATGGATGGTGGTCCACATACTTTCATGACCACTGGGCCTACTGGTCTACCTGGGTCTTGGCCCAGGGAGCCACCAGGCAGGTCAAGGTGGTCAATGCAAGTTCCATCCAGGGACAGTTGTACCTGCCTTTCTGCACTGCTCCAGGCATGCCCTAGGAACATGGGGCTTTAAAGCTGAATAAAGTCTCTAACTTCATGTATAGTAGTTTCTGTACTTAGTGGGGCACCTGGTCTGTAGGACAGCGGAGGCTGTGGCTATGCAGCATGGCTCTGTGCTGAGGCTGGGCTTGTCTGGGCTGTATCACCCAACTTCACCTAGGGTGGCTTACCAATTAACCAACTGGCGGGAAGGCAGTGTTGAGTCCCAGTACCAGTGTACAGGGCCATCTTGCTAGCAGAGACCCGCCTAGACCAGCAGTGGTCATCTACCCCTACCCAGGGCTCCATTTGGATGACCTATAACTTCCTTAGGCAGCAGTTGGAAGACAGGACAAGATGCCTTTCACACAGGCACAACCTCAGTCCCCTCCTACTCCCATATGGAGTATTTATGGTCCCCACAGGGCACCCATGTCTGACACTTTTAGGGATAAAGCACCCGAGATTGGAAAGGCTTTTTGGGAGTGCTTTGTCATGCATGCAGGTCATACAGCCCCAGCAGTCCTTAGTATGCTACCTGCAGCTCACAAAACAATACTGTTACAGTGGGGGGTCATCTGCCACCTACATGTGCTCCCCCTGTCCACCACTAGAGGCACTTTCTCTTGTATGCTGTCATCAGTTGTCACCACTGAGGCTTTCTGCAGCCTTTAACGAGAAGATTGTTTAACTCACTCTGGTCCTTCCTGCAGACTTATGGCCCCCTCACATTTATGTCCCCAGCCAACTGACTACGGAAGCCATGTTGACTCAGGATAAGTGAGGCTTGTCAAACACCTCCCTAGAGCATGAGCAAAGGATGCCTGCTGCTGACCTGCTTTCTTCAGCAGCCTTGTGGCTGCCTGGGCTCTCCAGCCAACTCCACATGTGCTGGCCCTTGATGACGCCCTAAACAGAGAAAGCAGTCAGGGTGTGGATGTCTCCATACCTGGCCGATGGCCAAGCCTGAGGGTTGTGCCAACTGGAGCATATGGAGCCTGACTGCTTTAGAAAATTTAAAAATTGCATTTTGGTGTACATGCTTTTTCACTTGCATGTACCATGGTGTACACACAGAGGCCTCAGGACAACCTGTGGAAGTTGGTTCCCTCCACCATGTAGTCCTGGAGAGGTCTTCAGGTGCGTTTACCCGATGAGCCATCTCTCTTGCTGGTAGGACTGCCCAACAGATGACCCCTTGTTCAGTGGCCGCTTAGAAGCAGTGTGGCCTTGGCTCTGGGTTCGATCTTGCTGGGACAGCTCTGCCCTCTGTGTTTTAACGTGGTGCCACTCAGTAGGGCCTGTGTCCTTCATCAGCTCCCATACCACCCCTCTCATTCCCACTCCAGAACAAGTAGACAATACAGAGGAAAATGTCATTTCCCAAGACCACCAGGTAGGCCAAGCCTAAGCCCTATGAACCCCAAAGCCTCCAAGGGTTAGAAGTGTAAACTGCTCTTCTACGCTTGGAACTGGGACTGAAACTGGGTTAGGGAGCTCAGAGGTCTACTGGCTTTTTCTTATCTCATTTCTCCAAAGCACACATGGCGACATGTTGGGTTCTGCCCACAATAGTGGCAAATTCCACCGTCACGCCAGCCCAGGCCTGTGCCTCTAGGGCCCCCAAAGAAGGAAGAATAGGTGAAAAGGAGGCATATTTTATTGCAGTATAAAAGGCAGGGAGGCCAGCAGCTCTCCAGAGACAAAACCAGAAGTCTATCCTGCCCTTGGCAGTGGCTGGACCCAACATGGATCATCAGGCTTCACTGGCAGGTGGGCACATGCCCAGAGACGGGCAGGAAGAACTATATCCAGTTACGCTAAGAGGGTTACTTTTACCTTCAAAAGTGCAGCAGGCACCACAGTGCTGCACCCCTCCTGAGCAGCAGATCACCCTGGAAGCAGCCCCCACCCACTCTACCCAGAGCCACTTAATAGGGGGCTGGACCCAGGGGCCCGACAGTTACAGAAACAATGGCAGCTGACTTCAAACAAAATTACGGACTAGATTTCTTTCTGTAAATTAAAAGAACAAAACACACACAAAGACTTCACCATTTTGACTCTAGGCCTTGGCAAGAGACAGCCTGAATACCACATGAAGTCCCTCCCCAGAGCCCTCTGGGCAGCCCTGACGCTTCCATTGTCAGCCCTGCCTGGACTCTGCCATGGAGCCTCACAACCCTAGGGCACCCGGAACACCTCCAGAGGACAGTGGAACGCGGTGAGATGTCAGCAATCAGAGACCAGGGGGCTCTATAGTCCAGCTTCCCAGGAAGGGAAGCACCAAGGGCAGGCACACAGGGCGGTCTGCTGGTGAAGGCTCTGGTGGAGGATGCCTAGGCATAAGGCTGGGTTGGCACATGTTTTCCCTTGGCTGTTCTGGGGCCTGTGGGTACAATAAATACAGGGTGCTGATACCCTGTTTGCAGGCGCCATTTTCGGGAAAGGAGGGGAGAGATTCTGGGAGAGAACTCCCTGGCCCTGCTGGATACAGGATTCCCAAACACTTTCCGTCAGAACCCTGTTTCTGGAGGAACACCTCTTCCTCTGCACGAAAATTCTGGATGCCAGGAGTAAAGCACTTGGCTGAGCCTGAGGCTCATAGGAGGACAGAGGGTGTCGGGAGGTGTAGACAGTGCCAGGGGCATTACCCAGCCCCGGGGACACCACTTACTGTCCAGCCCTGCCCCATGGTATGGACCTGATGTCTCACATTTAAAGCAGGAACATGGCTCAGGAGGGCAGAGCCTTCACTGAGGCCAAGCTCTGACTGGGAGGGGAAGAGGGATGGAGGAAGGCTGAGACAGCAAAAGAAGTTCCAGGAGCAGGGGCTGGAGCCAGCTGTGAGCGCCTAGATGATGCGGGTGACGTGACAGTCGTCGGTCTCATCCAGAAACAAGGTGCTGAAGACATCGTTGAAGAATGTGGGATGGTATTTGCAGGCCCGCTCACAGTCGGGGTTAAAATTCACCTCCAAGATCTGGGGCTGCATCACCCGTTTACCTGATGGCAGAATGAGAGGAAGACTGTGATGTGGGGCCTGATTCTCAGTGTGTGGGTACCCACAGGGTGTGATTTAGAACCTGGATTTCCTGGCTTGACACCTGTTCCTCAAAGACAGACTGGAGCTCCACCTAACCTCATCACCCTTAGGGCGATGAGGGCGCATCATCCTACGATGACCAGTCTGGGAAGAGGGAGCAGTGTGGGCGGTTCCAGCTTTCCTGTCCTTTTGAGTCCTCGTGGTCCCTACCACCTCCCCCCTGCACCCTGACGCAGGAGTGTTCCTTTTCTCAGTGGATCAGGCCACTGGGAAATTTCTCTGAAAAGGCAGCCACGAGACTAGAGAGATGGCTCAGCAGTTAAGAGCATTTGATGTTTCTGTAGAAGACATACTTGGGTTCAGTTTCTAGAAGCCACATGGTAGCTCACACACATTCTTACATACCAGGTGCTTATGTGTGCATACACACACATCTCTCAAACACATAAAAATAATAATAAAAAAGACGGCCAGGGCTTCTTGGGTGCTGACAATAGAGCTGGGCATAGGTGGACTGGGTAGAGGGTTATGGTGTGGAGTCCCCTTACCGTCTGGATGGTTGTCCCACTTGAGCATGAGGTCAACAGCATATATGGCCCGAGATGAGGGGTAGTCACAGAGGCCCATGGGTGGTGGCTTGGCACATGCCACTTGGAACAGCTCTGTGAAAGCCTTGAAGATCTCAGCCTGGGAACAAGGAATGCTCCATCATAGGATGTACTCAACCCTGATTTGGGGATTAACGAGGCCCACTGTTCTTGCCTGAGCCCTGTCACCCATCCAGGTCACCCTTCTTACATTCTTTATGTCTCTAGGCTTGGCCAGATGGCCATGTCTGCCTGTCCCCATGCTCTTGGAGTCCATTTTTGCTTTGCATTAAGGAAGGAGCCCTAGAGCTTCATGTATTCTAGGCAAACACTCACCACCAAGCCATGCCCAGGTGTAGGAATCCACCTCCAGCAAATCTGCAGATTTCCTGTGCTATAACCGACCCACCCCCTCCCCAGTTCCTCCTTGTCACCCCAAGAGCTTGGATTTCTGGGGCTGGGGAGACTATTGCTCTTGGGCTACTTACTTCAGGGTGCTTCTAATTCCCTCCCTCTTGCTGAGAAATATCCTAAAGAGCTTCCAGAAGTACCACACACAGGCTCAGAGCGCAGGGAGGGGGTGATCTTGGCCCAGCCATCTCTACCTGCCTCGGTGAGATGACCCCTCTACCTGTAAGGGAAGGGAGTGGCTTCCCCAGGCTGGTAGAGCCCAGGCCTCACCTGGACACCTCTCCAGGGGAACTCTGGGTATTGCTTCTCGAACTGGGGAATGAACTCATCATAGTGCACCTGCAACAGTAAGAACCAGTTACGGTGGTGGCAGCTGCCTCCAGTCTGTCCCACAGGGCAGGGCTCGGTCCAGCTCTGGCCCTCAGGATACACATGAGGACAAGAGACCAAGGTTAAAGTATAGGCAGGCAGAATAACCGCTCTGAGCCTCAGTTTCTCCATCTATGAAAAGGGTATCACTACCTGCTCAGTCCACTAACTCTGCAGGGCTGCTGCAAGGCTCAAGTGAGGAACAGAGGGCTCGGGTGGCTGCCAGGCATGGCTGTCACACCTAGGCTCAGGCCAGCCCACTGGCAATAGAACCCAGCCTGGCTCCACTCTGCAGGAGCCCCCTTCTGACGCACTCTAGGACAAAACCTCTAGACCAAGATTTTAACCGCCAACACCTGAGTAAAGCATCTCAGATTTCTCCCAGAGTATGGGCTGACACGGGCCCTGTGGGCATGCCCCATGGGAAGAAGGGCTTCTCAGGTAACACAATCACAAGGCAGAGAAAAAGCTCAGCACCCTCAGGGCTGGCTTCCAACAATGCCAAGAGCCTTGATGGACAATCTGGGTCTTGGCTTTCAACCCAATCACGGGTAAGAAGGATAAGAAGCAATAGGGCCACTTAGGGGCTGAGTCAGCACAGGCCCTCGGCTTCGGCGACTCCCTTCTCACAAATCCACTTAGGAGCCGCTTGGGCGGGGCACAGAGAGGCATCTCTGAGAGCCTTTGTCGTGGGAACCAGACTACTATGAGGTCCGCCAGCCTCTGCACCCTGTACTAACATGCAAAGCTGAACAGAGAAACTGAGAGTTCAAGGCCAGCCTGGGTTACATGAGACCATGTCTCCACACTCCCCCCCAAAAAAAGAATGTAACTGAAGTTACCTAGTCTCCTGTCAGACAGGGTCAGGGGTTATGATCTTACACTCCTTAGCTAGTCACCAGATTAGAGAGAGGACCCTGATGTAACAAATCCAGCAGTCTGTCCTCCGCTTTTCCTCCCCATACCCAGAGTCAGGACCTGGTGCCAGTGCCCTACTGGCCCGGGTACATTGCTGGCCTTTTCTGTTTGCCCTGATGCCCTTAACTCTGGCATACTGCCACCTCATTGTGCCCGCTGATCAAGAAGCTCTGCTTCTTTAGCACTGTGGAAAGGACTTTGAGAGGGCACAGGCCCTAACTGTGACAGCCAGAACCCGGGCTTGCTCTGGGGCTCACCAGGCCCTACCTGCTTCAGCACCACATCTCGGTCATAGTTCATGACGGTGAAATGCTTCTCATAGTCGTCTAGGTCATTGAGTGCGAAGGGCCTGTGAAGCAAGTGGACGGACAAGCGTGTGCTCCCAAGCTCCATCGAGAGCAGCCACACACTGCTGGCTGGGACTGGGACACACTGCTCCCCTTGACTGTGGCCTGGGACAGCCCCTCAACCCAAGTTGGAGTTAAGACCAGTAATGTGTTGTGGAGAGTCTCTGAGAGCCACAATATGTCATCATGATTCTGTACTAATGTCCAGCTCACAGGAGCGCCACATTCATCATAGTAATTGATGAATTACAGCAAGAACACTTGAGAAACAGTGGGCTGTGTGGATGGAGTCCAGTGCAATCTTCGAGGCACCATAGTGAAAGAGGGGTTTCCTTGTCCAGCCCCTTCCCTGCCCGACCCCCAGCACCTTGACCCTGACCTGTCCCACGTACCTATTGGAGAAGCGTAGCCAGAACACGTCGTACACAAACAAGCTCAGTGGCCTCACGGAGCGGAGCAGCACAACGTATCGGATGTCGAACTTGACATCCCCCACATCTTCTCGAAGGAACAAGACGGGACTTTCAATGTATTTGGACACAACCTGGAGGGCAGATGCAGACTTACCAGGAGCGGCCATCTCACCTGGGCAGGACAGAGCATCTGGGAGCCATTGTACCCTGAGCCTCATATGTGTGTGTGTGTGGTGTGTGTGTGAGTGGTGTAGCAGCTGTGTCTCCTTCACCTGTGTCCACAGGACTCTGTACACAATGTCATCACAGCCAGCTAGGGCTGTCCCGTACTTCTGCATTTTCAACTCTAGCTAAGGCACGGTAAATTCTTTAGTTCAGCCCTATCTTGTACTATAACAGGTTTATTTTTCTGTGTAAGAGTGTTTGTCTGCATATATGTACATGTATCCTATGAATGTAGCATCCAGAAATCAGAAGCGAGCATTCTATGTCCTGAACTGGTGTTACAAACAGCTGTGAGCCACAGTGTGGGTTCTGGGGACAGAATCTAGGTTTTCTGCAAGAGTAGAAAGGTGTTCTTAACCACCAATCCATCATCTCTCTAACTCTTACCCTTTCTATTTAAAGGAAAAAAAAACAAAAAACTCCATCAAGTTTCAGCATTGGTGTGTGTACATTAGAGGCCAACCTTGGCTACCATTCCTTGGGTGTTATCCATATTGATTTTTTTTTTAAAGTCAGGGTCTCTTACTGGCCTGGAGTGTGACAAGCACGCTAGAATGACCTTGTTTGGCTCTTTTTGCACCCCCACACTCCTCATTCTAAGGACTGAACCCCGGTTCTCATGCTTGCAAGCCAAGCACTTTCTTTACCCTCCTCATTATCTCCTCAGCCCTAGGTTCAGGTTTTAAAGGGAGAAATTCCCACCAATATCTCCATCTCCTCCCACCTGCTGTCTCAAGTCCCCACAGTGACTGGTAGGCCTCAAAGTTCATTTCCTTCAGGCCTGTGCTGTGACTGTGTTCCGCCACTGCAGACATGGTCCAGGAGAACCTTGTGTCGGAGGCGGCTCTCCCACAGCTGCTGGATGGCCCGTCCCTACAGGAACTACCACATCAGCCCATGCGCTACTCTGGTATGCTCTGAACTCCACAAGCTTCGTGACCCTGAGTCACAGCTAACTCTCCCAACCTTAGACCTAGCCAGAGGTCCTGAGGCCTACTCTCTGGTATCTCAGCCTGTGCTTGGCGCACCTGGGTGGGGGGAGCCGTAAGCCCACCTTGGGGGTGCTTTCTCGATGCCGAATAATGCTGTGGAGGTTGTTGGTGACGTGAGTGTCTAGGCTTCGGGCCAGGTTCCAGGGCTTGCAGATCCAGTGATTGTCTTCACCCCTGGGGAAGACAGTCGAGCCATATCCACCTTTTAGACAGTGTGTCCCAAGGATCTAAAGACAGACTGGCTAGCTTGTATCTTTTATGAAACCCAGCGCCACAAAGGCACTGGGGTAAGCAGGAGTTTGCTGGATGCTAAGAAATGGTACAGGGTGGAAGCTGTACTTCCCATCCCTCCCCTACCCACACAGAAGCAACAAGAGAGATAGGTTCTCAGCTAAGGAGCAGGCTGGGCATGGGATATGGATGGAGCAGATCTATAGCATTAAAACAGAAGTGTCCAGGAGTATCCGCCCTGCCTTGAGCACTTACCGCCTCTCCCGGTGCTGGAAATAGCTGACAAACTGGGGCAGCTCAGTGCGCAGGTTGAAGGTTCGGGGCAGCCAGGGGGGACCCTCAGGACCCCCAGCCCGGCGAGCGATGGAGGCCAGACAGTCCTTTACAGTCAGCAGGTTTTCGCAGGGGAACTGATTGAGCAGCACCTGTGGCCTCTCCTGGCTGAGCATCCTGTGGGTGGAGGCGGGTATGGCCAACTCAGAGGTCAGCTTGGCATTCCCGAGCAGGGCATGGGGAGTTTAGAGGGAAACCTGAGGTCCAGGGGAGAGTGGTAGGCAGTGAGGGGCAGTGGGCATGAGGCCCTGAAAGGTACCCACCGGTAGTCCTTGAAGTGTGAGAAGTGGTAGAGGATGTCAGCATCAGCCTCGGTTTCAGTGAAGGTGAACCGCGGGTGGGTGAGGTAGCAGAGCACCTGTTGCATGTCGGAGTGGACTCTGTGGAGAAACTTGAGTGAACAGTGGCCTAACAGCAGGCAGGCGCTCCTGCTTGCACTGGCTCTGTGTCAGCAAATCCCAGGGAGTTAGTTCCTGGTGCTGGTAGCCTGGGCTACACCTATTTCAAGACACTTATGCCCCAAGGTTCCCTACAAGGACAACAGGATGGCATGGATGGATGCTTGTTTCTTTTTCTTTTCTTTTCTTTTTTTTTTTAAAGTTTATTTATTTTCCTGGAACTGGAACTACAGACAGTTGTGAGCTACCATGTGGTTGCTGGGAACTGAACTCGGGACCTCTGGAAGAGCAGTCAGTGCTCTTAACCACTGAGCCATCTCTCCAGCCTCAGATGCTTGTTTCTTAACATGATGAATAGGAGGCAGGCCAGCACAGGGACAGCTTGTGGGACTCCACTTGGCTCGGGCTAAATGCCCTCACTCTGAACAATGGGTGACGGAGCAAATTTTTCTTCCCTATAATGACATTGAACTTGCACAGTTTCTATTCAAAAATTCCATCTTGGGAAGAGGGTCAATCTGTCCTGAATGGGCTTAGGGTGCATGGGCAATAAGCCAAAATTGTCCTTGACTTTTAAGAAGAATCTTTTCTTTACCACTGTATGCCCATGCATAGTTAGAAGCATGTAAATCAAGGCTGGATATATTATGGGAATGGACATTCATCATGAGTAAAGAGTAATCCAAACCTCTTCATCAAAATGGAGAAGCCAGGTGGTGGTGCAATCCCAGGACTTACAAGTAGAAACAGGTGGATTTCTAAGTTCAAAGCCAGCCTGGTCTATAGATCAAGTGTACACCACTACTGTCTGGCAATCTTTTTCCTTTTTTAGATAGGGTCTCACTATGTAGCCCAGGATGGCCAAGAACTTGTGGTAATCCTCTTGCCTCTGTCTCTCATGTTGAGATTATAGGAATGTGCCACCACCGTGCCTGGCTGTTTCTAGTTTTTCAGGGCGAGTTCAACCGATGCCTTCCTTCCCCAGGGCAGCTCTGCCTTCTCATTTTCCACTGTGGTTCTAAGAACTCTGTACCCGGTCCCATCGCCAACACGCCTGGATTCCGAGGCCCGTCTGGGCCACTGACTTGCTCTGGGACCTGGGAATGGCAGTAATTCTCAGGGAGGGCAGAAAACAAGGGCTATGTACCTGAAGATGTGGCCTTGAGGGCGTGCCACCGGGCTAATGGCAAGCGGCAGTTTCTCTTTGTTCTCCTCCAAAATGGCCTAGAATCAGAGGCAGAAACAGATCTCAGTGAGGGAGCAACTGACCATAAGCTTCCTCAACCTACAGGTCACATCCTTAACTCTCAGTGGTAGCCTAGGGCTACCTGACCTGAGGTTCTGGACTCGGACCTCCCAGGTACCCCAAGAGTCCATCCAGGTTGGGCAAAGAGCAACCCACACATTGTTTTCATTCTCCATGCTGTGTTCCAGACTTGGGTAGTGAGAGGTACCGAAGCTGCAGGGAGGGGCTGCTAGGTGTGAGAGGAGCCCCCAGGGCTGTTCCTGAACTAGGCTGGCTCACAGTTTCTAACAGTCCACAGACTCTGACACTCCCTTGAAAGGCAGAGCCTAGTCTATCCCAGGACCCAAGGAGCTACTTGTAACGAGCAGCAGGGATGAAGTGATGGTATTCTTCTGAGCCCAGATCACAGGCCCTCAGCTCTCTCCTCCTTGCTCAAGATCACTCTCTTGAAGAGAAGCCAGCTACTGTGCCTCTGGGACACTCAGGAGTCCACAGAGAAGCACCTATGTAGACATAGAGAGACTGACACCTCCAACAGCTAGCTCGACTCATCAGATCCTACAAATGTCTCAGCTCCAGGAAGGCTCAGACTCTTGAGCTTTAGGGACAGTCTGCGTGACCAGGACAAAAGCACTTGCTGAGCACTGTCTCTAGTTCCCGCCTCCCAGAAACTGTGGGAGGCAGCAAGTATTTGTTGTCTTAAGCTGTTGGAGTTACTTATTACCAGCACAGGCCACCCCAGGGCCAGATCACAGCCTGGACCCTTGGTCCTATGTAAACAAGGTTTCAGGTGAGGAGCATCTGGCCTCCTGACCCTTTTTGTCTGGCCTGCAGCAGCTTCCCAAGGAGGGTGCTAACTCTTCATGGTTCACTGACAGACAGCAGGACAGTGAGACACTCCCTAGCTGTCCTCAAACCCTGACTGGATATGAGCACTTAGAAGGCTGAGCCCAACTCTGAACACCCAGCACGTGGTATGGTATTTCTTTCAGCCTTGATTCAACAAGGTACCAGGAGACTATGACAATGGCCTGACGCTGCCAATTAGCTACTCACAGAGCTTCCATTACAACCTGAGTCAATGTGCTTACTCCCTCTACAACCTTTGGAGGCACTCAGTGCTAGCAAATGTCTGCACTCAAATACAGTAGGGCAAGGCTTGCGGCCTCTGCTGAGTCCCTGTGGTTCCTTGGCTTTGGACTCTATCTCTCCACACCCAGGGTGTTTATCATCAACAGAACCATGAACACGAGGCAACACTAGGCACAGGCTCCTGAGTGTACAGATTTGAGAACAAGGGAGGAGATTCTTAAAACCCCCTTAAAAGATTTTTTATGTGTGTTGAATGTTTACCTGCATTTGTGCATGTGTGTGTGCAGTGCCCATAGAGGCCCGAAGGGGGGGGGGTTGGGATCTATGTAACTTGAATTATACATGGTTGTGAAGTCATTCAACCATGCTGGGTGCTGGGCACAAAACACAGGCCCTCTGCAGTGGTGGCCAATGCTTTTTACCACTGAGCTATCTCTCCAGTCTCTAGGGGCTATGTTTTTGATCGGTATTGGGCCTCTACATGAACTCATCATAGCCAGGCACTTGCGTGAATCCATAGGGTCCTGACTACAGGCTGTCCAGTGACAGCAAGGATCCCTTGAGGGTCTGCGTGTTGTGACATGTCCTACAATGCAGTTGGCCCTCTGAGGCTCTGAGCTTCACGACTCCAGATTCAACCAACAGTGTTTTTTTTTTTGGAGAAAAAGTCCTCTGTAGAGAATGTGTGCAGGTATCTTTCTGTGCCATTCCTGAACCACATGACCATTTACAGAGGACCTCTCCTGTACCGAGAATTACAAACAGTCCAGAGAAGGGATGCTGGAGGCGGTATTGGCAGTTCTAGAGACTCTAGAATCCATATAGTCCTGCAAGCCACCCCCAAGGACACCAAGGAACTAGTTTCTTCCTGTACCCTGTGAGGGAGCACCATGAGAAGAAGAGGGGCAGGCTATGTGGCCAGATCCAGCTGCGGAGGCCACCCCTTCCCCAGCCTAGGCTACCTGGGATCGAGAGCAGGCCAGATAGCAAGCTGTGGTTCAGGCAGCTGGTACACATTAAGTCTCTCAGGTGTCCCCCAAATGATGCCCTCATCCCAGTCGCTGGTTTAGAGCCTGGAATCCAGCCGACATTGAATGGATAGAGAATATTCCAGAAACCACCAAACACTAGGCCCAGGGTTGCAGGCACAGGGCCACACCTGATAGTACTTGGCAGAAGGCTCAGGCGTAGAGGAGCTGAGGTCCAGCATGTCGGCAGGGGCCCAGGGCAGCAGCATGCATTTCCGGATCAGAGGGTCTACCTCGCCGTAGGCAAAGTCCCGGGTCACCTCCTCTGCGCCAAGATACGCATGCCCATCAGTGGGGGTGGCAGGAGGCCCTCCCAAGGCCCATCCTCTGGGGTATGCAGGCCCCTGACTTACCGCCTGTGTCTAGGTCCCTTAGGGGCCACAGCAGTGTGTAGGCCACCTGCTGAGGCATGTAGAAGAAGGGAGCGGTGGCAAAGCTCGGAACATCGGCATGCTGGATCCTTGAGCCAAACTCATCCATGATGTACCACACTGGCACTTTTTCTTCTGCTGTCTGTGGGCAGGATACAACAATCCTCGGCCACATGTCCACCCACCCGCTGTCTCCCTGACCGGAGCACCTAACATCAATCACTGTTCATCTCTGCCAGCTTCTGAGCTTGGAGATCCTCCAATCCCATTAACCGGCCGAGGCCTGTGGAAATAAGGCACTAAGCCCAGTAGTGGTAGAGATGAGTCCCATGTGCTAGGCTGGGCTGGGGAGGCTCGAGGAGCTAGCCCATAAGAAATAAGCAGGGTTTTCCCCAAGCTGAGGGTGAAAAGGGGCACAAGCCAGGACGGTGAGCCACAAGGGTAGCAGGGTGGTGGATGAAGGCCTAAAGGTGTGCCCAAGGATTTTGCTGTCTTTTCAAGGGTGGTGAGAGCCACAGAGGGTAACATGTTTGGAAGGGGCAGCTGAGTCACTGGAGCTCAGTTTTACAGGTTTGATGGAAGCCTTAAGTGCAAAGGCAGAATATGTAGCTCAGACCCAGCCTTGGTTGGTCCATGTAGCCCTGGTTGGCCTAAATTTAGCTAGACCAGGCTGGCCTCTTCCTTCCTCCTTCCTGTGCTGGGCATAAAGGGGTGTACCTCCATGCCTGGCTAGAACTTGATTGATTCACTTGCCTTATTACTGGTAACACACTTCTGATAAAGACACATGGACCAAATAGGGCTTTTACCAGTCCTGGGAGAAAGTGAGTTTACTTACCCCGTGGGCCAGCTGATAGGTCTGGTTGAATTTCCACATTTCCTCCAACACCAAGGCCACAACTTCTGGGTTGGGTACCTCACCATGGAACTCGATGCCCATGAGGTTAGCCATACGGTGTAAGAGTCCAGGCACCTGCTGCAGCTGTTTACGCGCATGCTCCACGCGACACGTCCAGGCATGGTCGATGAGGAAGATGCTGCAGATTCAAGCCACACACGAACCACTAAGCCAATGGTTCTCACCTTCCTGGTGCTGTGACCCTTTAGTACAGTTCTTCATATTGTGGTGACCCCCAACTATTTTATAACTGTAATTTTGCCATAGTTATGAATCATAGTGCAAATTTCTGTGTTTTTCAAATAGTTTTAGGTGACCCCCTATGAAAGGGTCATTTGACACCTCCCCGAAGGGGTTGCAACCCAGAGGTTGGAAACCACTGCACTCAGCAGTGAGGGCAAGAAGGAGAAGGAGGGAAGGAAGCGGAAGGTAGAGAAGGCCCAGGCTCTGGCATCCAGCCCTTCTGAGACTTGCTTCCCACAGCACCTCAGCTATGGTGCCCTGGCCCAATGCCACTCCTCTGCCACCCACTCAGTGTGGCTCTGAGAAGCAAGATCTCCTTCTCTAAACTCTAAAGGAGGACAGTGGGAGGTCCTTATTTCCAACCCCAGATGGACATGAGCATCACAGGGAACAAATGTGGTCCTGCTCACCGCAACTACTCAGGCAGATGTCAGAGCCTGGCTGCAGGCACAGGATGAAGCTTGCACCCTGCTTGCTGCAAATCTAGTAGTGACAGGCATTGAACACAAGCAAAGGCTCTGAACACCGGGAGCAGCAGCAGGCAAGAGACAGAAATGCAGCACAGCACATGCATGCGCATGCTTGTGTACCCCAGGACCTAAGTGCACCAAGAACTTCCTATGGGAGAGGCTTTCTTTTTCTTTTTCGAGACAGGGTTTCTCTGTATAGTCCTGGGCCATCTTGGAACTTGCTCTGTAGATCAGACTGGCCTTGAACTCACAGAGATCCACCTGCCTCTGCTTCCTGAGTTCTGGGATTAGTATCACCACTACCACCCAACCGCGCCTGTCTTTTTAACCCTGGCCCCAGCAAGCTTTGCTGAATTAGGGGAATCCATGGATACAGGTGCCCAATGAACAAGGCAGCCCTTGCTGGTCCCCTTCTCTGAGCACACAGCCCCTACACAATGAAAGGAACAGTAACATTCCAGGTCATGTTCGAGACCAAGGTCAGGAGTATATTACTATACTGTTAGTTTCTCAGTCTGTTCATATAACTCAAATAAAGGCTGGCTTATTCCTGAACAATGCAGCATCTGGTACAGGGCCATGCCTCAGAGGTGTGCACTTGGGGGTGACTGTGAAGTGTAACAATAGTCGTAGATGAGGGGAACAGAGGACAGAGAACCTCTGGGGCCTGGCACATGCGAAATCCTCAGAGCAGAGGGATGGGAGTAACACTTGTACTCTGTGAAGGCCAGGGCTGTCACCTTGACAGAATCTAGTCACCTGGGAGATGGGCCTCTCCGGATATGCTCATGAGACGCTGTCTTGATTATGGTAACTGATGTGGGATGACACATTTTAATTGTGGGAGGAGGCACTCATAAAACAGAGAAAGCCAGCCGAGTACCAACAACGCATTTGTTCTGTTTCTGACTGCAGATATAGTATGAAAAACTGCTTTAAGCTCTTGCTACTGGGTCCCCCTCTGATCCAGTGCACCCCCTACCCTTCATGATGGACTGTATCTTACACCGTGAGGCAGAAAAAAAAGCCCCTTCTCCTTCACCTGATCTGGTTGGTGTATTTTATCACAGCAATAGGGAAAATTACTAAGACAGGTTCCCAAAGGTTTTGTGGTGATGGTGATCCATCCCTCAGGTACTTCATAGTATGCTGAGGTATCGATCTGAGTGCCAGGTGGGGGGTGGCGGTGAAGGAGAAGACCAAAGCTTGATACAAATACCAAGGAAACTAATTCCATTCTTTTTTTTTTTTCCTTAATTTATTATGTATACAGTGTTCTGTGTGTATATATTCTTGCAGGCCAGGAGAGGGCACCAGATCTCACTACAAATGGTTGTGAGTCACCATGTGGTTGCTGGGACTTGAACTCAAGACCTCTGGAAGAGCAGCCAGTGCTCTTAACCTATGAGCCATCGCTCCAGCCCCAGCTAGCTCCATTCTTAAGGCTCTGACAGAGCTTCTGGTAGAGGGGTCCATAGGCCTACCCCGGTTCCCTAGGAGATGGGAAGTCCTGAGTCCAGATTTGGCTCTGGGCAACACCAGGCTTTATCTAGGTCTTCTCAATTTCTGTGAACCTTCCCAGGACTGAGCTAGCAGGTTTTGGGAAGAGAGGACCAGGGCCCTCAGCAAAGCCAGGCCCAGATACAATTAGATGGGCTCAGCAGCCACATCTTTAATTAACTGGACAACCTCATGCAAGCCTTTCCTCTGGTTCTGCTTGTCCTCAGCAGAACCAGGAGCTAGAGGACCCTTTGGTGAGATTACAGGGATAACTTGGGGGGGAGGGGGAGCATCAAGCTCCATTCCTGGCAGACTGTCAACAGCACAGGTCCAAACACTACCCCCAAAGCCCGTGGGAACATCACAGGGGAAAAGAGTTTGGGTGTAATTTCTCTAAAACAAAGTCAGAAACTTAAAAAACCAATGCCCAAACTTGGTTTCTACCTGTTGGGGTCATCAGCACGGACGCCGCTCTCACTGGTCACGATGACCTTGTAGCACAGCTCGTTTCCAGGATTGGGCTGCTTTCTTTGAGCCTCCCTGGTGGCCTCGTCCTCAGCCTCTTCCACCTCCTCCACTTGCATTATCCCAAACACGTCCCCGGCATCGAAAACCTACAGCCAGAGCACAATAAATCAGGGATGTGAGTAGGAGACCCCACCCCTGACCCCTTCATCTCCAAGGAGAAAGCCCTATTTACCAGACAGCCTCTTAGCAACACCTAACAGAACTGAGACCTCCCAGAGATGGAATCTATACCATGCTCTCTGGTGCTACCCATCTACAGGATAAAACACTTTGGAAAGATACAAGTTATCCACAGCAGAATTTTTCTTAGTCTACACACTTGCTTTACAAGGGAAATGAGGCCCCAAAGGCGGAGGGTGGCTCTGGTGAGCTGGAGGTGGACGGGGGATCAGGATGGTGGTTGGCAGACAGCATCCTGAATTCGCTTTCACCAGAGCTATTCTGATATCAGGACAGCTGAGGCAGCCCACAGGCATTTCCCCAAAGTAGTGCAGCTGAAAATGTGGCCCGAGGGTGTTGGGGCAACTCTCAGGACAGAGCGGAAACTCTAAGATGTGGCTTGGATTTCCCAGGCCAAGAACAATAATGAGTCAAGGACACTTGGAGGAGCAACAAATCGGCCTACACTCCCTCCTAGTTCCCACCACAAAGGCAGCTCAGCAAGTTGTGGGGTGGGCTTTGGAACCCAAGGCCCACTTGTGAGGTTTGAAACTTGGCTTTGCTACCTATTATATATATGATCTCTGGAAAAGCTAACCCCTCTGTGACTCTGTTTCCCCATATGTACAGCAGGAAAGTCTGGGATGTTTAAATTATTGACACAAAGCAAGGTACAGAATGGGGCCTGGGCTATGGCAAAGGCTCTTATAAGCCAGGCTCATTGAGACTCAGTTTCCCCACTTGTGAAAGGGGTTATTGTCCACTTAGTAGGACACCTGCAAGAATCAGATGAGATGGGATTTAACAGGCAAGTTCTTCCGTTCTTCCCTTAAACCTCTACCACACTGGGTCCCACCTACTCAGGCACAGGCGGGGGTGTGGGGGTGGTGGTGGTGGTGGTGGTGGTGTGTGTGTGTGTGTGTGTGTGTGTCTCCACTGCTGAAGTGACTCATGGGGTAAAGGTGATTGTGATCAAGCTTGATGTTTGGTCACAGATTTCTCATGGTGGAACCAACTTCTGAAAGTTGTTCTCTGATCTTTACGTGTGTGTGTGTGTGTGCCCTTGTGTGGTATACTCACTAGTGCATACTCGTGCACAAACACACACACACAAAATTAATGTATGAAAGTGTGTGTGCACACGTGCATGAGTGCCCTTGTGTAGTATACTCACTAGTGCACACTCGTGCATGAACACACACACATAAAATTAATGTGTGAAAAAGCGTGTGTGGAGCAGGGAGGGTACCATACTCCGGAGTGGAGTTGAGCAGACCATGAAGGAAGCCCTTGGGTGGAGAACTCGAAGTCTCAACCAAGTCCTTTTTGGATGCCTGAAGCAGCCCCAGGCTGGGGGAGGCTTGCCCTCATTTAAGACTGGGGGCTGGAACCCACAACTCCAGCATTCCACCCCAGACCTTCTAACCTCCAGTCTGACTTGGCTTTTCTGCTGCTGGGGTAAGGAAGGAATAACCCTGCCCAGTTTAGCTGTATCTCCTAGGGAGGCAACAGCTCTGGATGTTTCCCCAAGTGGGAGGGAGGGTGTTTTTAAAAACACCTCATGTTTTTTTCTGTGGAACTAATCAAGGTAAGGAAGCAGGGCGGAATGCCTGGTGGGGGAGGGTGGTTCTCTGCAGGCTCTACACAGTCCTGCTGAGCATTCCCTCTGGGCTTGGTAGCAGGTCTCACAGAGGTGACTCAGCTTTGTCTGGAATGGCTCTATAGGGCCTGGGGGGAAAAAAAAAATCACAAAAAAACCAGATGGCCATCCAAGGCAAGTGTGAGGAGAAAGGACACAGCTGGAGGCTCATCACCTACCCCTCAGGGACCCAGGTGCTTTACTCTCCCACCCCAGCTTTCCACAAGAGACGAGGCTTAGGTGTGGCGTCACCAGTCCAAGTGAGGGTGCCTGAGTTGGACCCTAGAGCATTCTCAAAAAAAAAAAAAAAAAAAAAAAAAAAAAAGTCTTTTCAGGCAGCCTCATGGGTACCCTTTTATCCTCCTAAGAGATAGGGGTCCTGGTTCTATCTCAGCATTGACCTAGAATTAAGGCAAGCCTGTAGAAAGATGTCCAACAGGGGAGGGCCCACCACGTGAGCAGAGGGAACTCAGTTTTATATGAAGTATCATTCTGTAAGGAAGTACTACTGATAATGAACTTCAATCTATGATGTGGTAATGCCTGAAAACCACAGCAAAGTGGAAAAAGCATATAACTCTCCAACCTACCGCACAGATCACTGCAGGAGCTTTGCCCTGCTATCTGGGCTGCCTAGGAGCTGTAGCTCAGGACTCTTTACATTGTATCGCTAGTCCATTGGATGCTCTTTTACACCTTCCCTTCCCAATCATGCCACAGGGCTAGGGATGGAGCGCCCTCTCCGAGGCTAGGTAAGCATTCCATACAGCGAGCTGCACCACAGCCCTATGTACAGGCTTTAAGCAGGAAATATCTGCCTTATATATAGTGTGGAACTGGATCAAAGGGGAGGGGGGTGAATCAGCATGGCTCAGGGGGCTCCTAGTTCATGGCCTCTCCTGGTCACCTTAGTGGGTCTTAGTGGGTCTCAGTTGGGGGGCACTGTCCTGAAGTGAAGCCAAGATCTAGCTCCTGAAAAGTCCCTCCGCCCAGCCCAGCAGCTGCTGACTTCAACACCCAAATCCACGGCCCAGGAAGCAGAGGCAGCACACCTCTATCTCAGATTAAAGATGGAGCCATTCCCTTAAAGATGGGGAACACCTTTCACCCTCTCTCAGCGTCTTCTCCATCTCCCTAGGTCTCCATTCTCCTTAGCCCTCAAAGGGTGTCACTGCAGACTCACGCCGTGGGCAACAACTCTTAACTTTTTACGCCGCAGCCGAGGTCCTGAGAATATCGAGAGCCAAATGCATGTCTGTTTGCAGATCCCAGCTCATTTTTGGCAGGGCCCAGATCCTGCAGGACGGCGGCAGCGACCCAGGATCGGCCGATCCCCTATGACTCCCAGACACACCCCACTCCTGAGCCTGGAAGTGGCTCCCTTTTGGAGTCGCTGGGCTGTGCTCCCCACTCGTCCGCATAGCCAGCCCGCGACGCCCCGTACGTACCTCGTGTTCCAGCTTGTGCAGGAGGCGGCTCCACAGCCGCTCGGGGACGCCCGAGGCACGCAACGCGGGACCGTGCAGCGCCACGAACTCGTCCAACATCCGCTCGTTCAGTCTTTCAGCACGGCCTGGACTACCGTGGAGATGCCCCGGCTGGCCCTCCATGATGCTCGGATGTGCACGGCACCGCCCACCGCCGGATTTAAGCTTACGGAGCGCACGCGCCTGCGTCCAAGGCTGGGAGGTGCTGGGTGTGCGCAGGCGCGCTGGGGGAGTGTCTAACCCATTCAACCCGGGACCGCCGTGGGGAATGCTGGGAGTTCTGCTTAGAGCGCCCCCCGTGGTCAGAACCGGAAAAGCTCATTCTCAAAGGGCAGGTGAGGTTGGGATGAGGGAGGTCAGATCGTCTTCCTCGCATTGGTTACAATTTTATTTTGCTGGAGTTTTTTGTTTTTTTATTTTTAATTCTAGTTTAAACAATTATTATTATTTAAAATTTTATGTCTATGAGTGCTTCCTGGCATGCATGTATGTGCACATCTTGTGGAGGCCAGAAAAGTGTGTCAGGTCCCTTGGTTTGGTGTGTTTGGTGTGGTGTGTATGTGTGTGTGTGTGTGTGTGTGTGTGTGTGTGTGTG